>JAODUD010000008.1:22254788-22268329 GCA_026784285.1 Stomatorhinus walkeri | reverse complement strand
TTTTGGTTGTTCGTTTGTGACTCTCAGCTCCTCTGCCTCAGGATGTGTTTTGGTTGTTCGTTTGTGACTCTCAGCTCTTCTGCCTCAGGATGTGTTTTGGTTATTCGTTTGTGACTCTCAGCTCCTCTGCCTCAGATGTGTTTTGGTTATTCGTTTGTGACTCTCAGCTCCTCTGGCTCAGGCTGTGTTTTGGTTGCTCATTTGTGACTCTCAGCTCCTCTGGCTCAGGCTGTGTTTTGGTCAGTCATTTGTGACTCCGAGCTACTCTGCTTCAGGATGTGTTTTGGTCATGTGTTTGTGACTCTGAGCTGCTCTATGTTTAATTTGCACCTGCTTGCTTAACTTTATTCGCATTCGTTGTAGGCTGTTGTTTCACCTTAAAATTAGGTTTTTCATTATATTCAAAGTACATTTTCTTGAAGATACACAGAGGTAGTCTGTTTTGAACAGAGTGATTCAGTACCAAAGTGAGTATAAAATATGACAATGTAACTGACATAGCAACGAAAATAAATATTTTTCCTTGTTCATTTTTGACAGGTGAAATGGAAATTACATTGTAACACAAACAAGCAATTCAGCCAGGTGACATGGTATTACATTGTTTGAAATGATCAAATTGCACTGGAATTGCAAACTGCAACTGAACCAAAGTATGAGATTGGATATTGTTGCCACCTCAGAAAAACATAATATGGATGAATATCTACACCTTCATTTCATTTAGAGAAACTTGCACTAAAAATTAAGCAGCAGAACAAAGGAATGAAATGGTGGCTGTAGAGGACACTTGATCTTGTGAACACAGTAACCATAAAAGTATTTCATGGACCTTTTTCAAACTTTCCAAGCCTTTATTGTGAAACAAATTGCACCAAAATTGAAGCAGTGTCACTTAAACTGGCACACGAAAAGACAGATGCAGATCTAGTGAACCTGATTACATTGAGAAAAGTCATTCAAAGTTTGGCTCTTATGGAAAATTTTTTGGAGAGGTGGGAAGAGTATGTAGGAGGAATAGAGACTGGGGAGTGTAGGAGGAGTAAGGATTAGATGGCAAGTGTGGTTTATGGGGCTGTCTGGGGAATACATTGTTGTCATTGCCCCATGTATCTCTGAAGGGGATCTAATGGCATTTAACTGCATCTTACTACCAAAATATTTAACAGGTCGGTGTTCATGGTCACTGATATTTATCACATAATAAAAATAGTCTCCTAGTAGTGTATTGTCATTAATTCAAATAATTTGATGTGCATTCCTTGGCTGGTTCTTTGTCTGATGTGTCTTTGAACTTAAAGGTATTTAACTGACTTCATAGAGGAGTGTGGCTCTGAGCCTTTGTCTTTTAGATACATTTTGGTAACTGGCTTTATTGGCACCTGTTTAATGTTGTACATAAGAACATAAGAAATTTACAAATGAGAGGGGGGCCATTCGGCCCATCAAGCTTGTTTGAGGAGAACTTAACTAATAGCTCAGAGTTATTAAAATCTTATCTAGCTCTGATTCAAAGGAACCCAGGGTTTTAGCTCCCGCTACACTAGCAGGAAGACTATTCCATACTCTAACTACACACTGTGTAAAGAAGTGCTTGTACTTGGTTCTATCTCACTGGCTACCTTTCAACCTCTTCTGATTGTCACATTGTCCTACTGCTCTTTCACACAGGCACCCACCCACACACATAGCAGCCTTATCCTGCACTCAAAGCAACCGTTATGGTTTATACTCATCTTTTTTTTGGCAGAGGTGGTGTGGGTGGAAAAAAAAAGAAAAGAGCGATCAATTTCTGTAGTTTCCTTTATTAAAAATCTCTGATTACCCTCGTTGTGTGCAAATTGTGGGCAAGCCGTTGGCTTCTGGATAAATTGACACATTAAAAAAAGCTTAACGCGCTGTCCTGGGAGCTGTACGCTGATCCCTGGCATGGCTGTGCTTATATTAAATGCAAACACACAGATTTATCACAATGCATGTTCAAGCGTGAAATGTTAGGACCATCAAATGGCTTTGCTAAAACGCACTCGCAGATTGCATCTGTCATGTAGCCCCGTAATTGCTGTGTTCGACTGGCTTCTGCAGGGGCCGCATGCCTGTGTGCTCCGCGTCAGGGTCACACCCCAGGGATGGCATCCTCACAGCATCTCTCTCCGTCTTTGCAGGAAACACTCGAGGACATAGACAAGAACGGGGATGGCTACGTGGATGAAGATGAGTACATCGGTATGCTTGCGGGTTCTACCTAAGCCCCTGAAAGGCGATGGGCCGGTTACTTTGTGCTGGCTGCTTTTGGAATGACGGTAATGGCCATAAAGGCCTATCAGCTCCTTCTGCCTTTGAGCCTGAGTTATTGTGTTAATGACCCTTTGCAGAGTAAATCTGCGGCAGAGGCAGCTGTGCTTATCTGTGGTGTCCCTCACTTTGTGTTATCGGGAACAATGTCTGCATTCTATGGCTGGGTTCTAAGCCACCTTCTCTGTCTCTCGAACCACAAATGCAAGACTTATTTCTTTACTGCGAGCTAATTAGAATTATCTTAATGCACAGGAAGACAATTAATAGCTTACTGCAGGTCAGTGATTAAAAATTACCTGATAATGACCCTTAGCAGTTAACGGCGGAAGGAGGAAAAAATGATGACAGCTCTCATCTGCTGGCTGATGCCTATTTAGGAGGCCCAATCGGAACGCACGCCATGTGCCGGCAACACAATGGACAAGTACCATTTCCACTGTAATTAAAGTCCATTCAGGGAAATTACCTCCATATAATTACTAGCTGGTTGTCAGCATTTGTTATAGCCTGAACAAGTGTTGTCTCCTGGCTGGAAGCCTGGACACAGTGGATGTGGCTTTGCGGAGGCCCCGTGTTGAGGGTCTGCTTCCAGGTCGGGAGACTGGTCCGGCCTTGATGGGGTAGCGGATTTTAACTTTTGTCTGGTGGATGTTGTTAGTTTTCCTAATGTGCTGTGTGGAGCAGTAAGCAACTAATATTTAAAAATGCGACTCGCATCATATCAGACGTGACGCCATTGTAATACAGACCGTGTCAACGGCCGCATTAGCAGAATGCCTAACATGGGCGTCTGTGTTGCGTGTTACAGCTGATATGTTTGCTCATGAAGAAGGTGGACCGGAACCAGATTGGGTAAAGACGGAGCGAGACCAGTTTTCAGACTTCAGGGACATCAACAAGGATGGGAAGATGGACAAAGAAGAGATACGGCACTGGATCCTGCCCCAGGATTACGACCACGCCCTGGCTGAGGCACGGCATCTGGTGTATGAGTCGGATCAGGACAAGGTGCGGACAAATTGGGGGGGTTGGGAGGTGTCCTGTAAGCTCCTCAGTCTGCTCTAGCAGGCTCAGGTCAGGTGCTGTGCTTTCGGAGCGCGTTGCAGTGTGTAAAATGCCTATAGACAGATGTCACCTGTCTGTTTACAGGATCAAATGCTGACCAAAGAGGAGATCCTGGAGAACTGGAACATGTTTGTAGGCAGCCAAGCTACCAACTATGGGGAGGATCTTACTAAGAATCATGACGAACTGTGATGTTTGCGGTGGCGCCCCCTGCTGCTAGCTGCTCCACACTACAGGCAGAAGAAAAGACACCGGTGCTGATTTTGGGCAGCCCGTGCGGCCATGAGCTTGCTGCAGTGCTACCTCATGCGTCAAAGGGTCTATGTGGCCCATCGGCGCCTCCTGTAGGTCACAGCGACCTTATCCTATCTGTGAGATTGACTAATGTCTCCAAGGACTAACCTGCAATCATTTTACATGTTCCAAGTTGACATCCTCAGGATTTCTGGGGTGTTGCAAAGGATATTTGTAGATATTTCATATTTGTTACATATTTTTATATTTTAATTCTGAAGTGAAATATCTCTGGTAGGAATGCAGAGGGGTCTTTTGATATTTGTACCATGCTGCCAGTAAACACTAATTTATTTAGTGCTTTAATCTTGAGGTTACATATGAGTTGATGATCTAGTCATTGCTGGTGTGCAGTATTTTACAAATGTTTGTTTTTCACACTGCCATGTATTTTCTTCCACAGTTAAGTATTATTAATGATAGCATTGAAACTCTTCCAGAGTTAAAATTTAAGTGTAACATTGGCTCCCCAGCATGCTGTTTAATTTTATCACAGAAAAAAGTCTTGCTTTGTTCTCTACTCTTTGCTATTTTTCATGTTTGGTGCTGAAGCAGAGTGCTTTGTTTCCTGGGGGCCGCATGTGGCAGCCAGCTCTCTGAGGATGTGTCCTGAGAAGGACTACCCCCAACACCCCCCATTACCCTGCAATACCTTTCATGTTAGCGTCTGCTTTTCCCTGTACAGCGCTCACAGGAAGTCTTGGGATGCTTGCTTGATTCAGTAAGAACATTGCAAATTTACTGGTTTTATAACAATTTTTTTCCATTTCTTACAAAAATATAAATCACATTAGGAACAACGGTAGTTTTAAGTAAAACATTCATTTCAAATAAATTGAAACCCAAATTAGAGTTCTAAAAGAGCTGTTCTGAGTTAAAAAGTTAATTGACAAGCAGTCTCATTGATTGCTTTTTAATTAGTAACACCTTCACAATAAAATAGAACACCAAACATTTGTGTTTAGTATCTCTTTGGGAGCCAGTGACTACAATTGCTATTAATAGCAAAATGGTAAGAACAAAATTATTTGACTCGGTCAAAACAACTGACACTTAATAAAATAAAAATTTTGTGCAGAAGATATGTGCAGATCTGTTAATCATTACTTGTCAATAGATTGTTGTTATGAAGCCAATAAATTTTAACATAATTAAGCAAGCGTCCCGGTTCTTTATATGAGCACTCTATGTGAATAATAATATAAGGCCAGATTATAGAGACAATGTGCCCACAGTAATGAGTTTCCCTCCAAGTCTGCCGCTATACGGTGGCTCTAACTCGTAGCCTTGTGTCATGCAGCATTGCTGCCGTGCTGCTGGTCGCGATGAGAAGCTCTGTGAAGGTGGAAGCAGCAGGTGCTGCAAGAGCCAGTGTGTGGCCCAGCGTCCCCATCGGGCTGGGGATTATAAGTGAAGTGCTCCGCAGGCATACAGAGCGTCCCCTCACGCCCGTGTGCATGCTGGGTGGCCTAAACATCTCCTGGGAGCTGCCTGCCTGGTCAGTACCCTGTGGCAGTGAACATACGATGCAGGGGAATCGCCATGCTATGAAAAACCTGCAAGCCGACGTGTTCGAAGTCGCCGGATCTCTCCAGTGCTGCTTCTGACTTGCAGGTGACTGCACATTTATGATAGGATGTTGTGGGCTGGATCCTCTTGGGATCCATCTATGCTCTCTGCGTCTGTCCGCTCCAATTAAACAGTCGCCAACAAAATGAAAAGACCTAAATTCAGCCTGTCCTTTTCAAAATAAGCGGGAATAATGCAGAGGTTGAAATTCACAGGCGAACACTAATTAATTTTTGAGCCTATGACGCACTCTGGTTTCAGGACAGTAATGCTTCAGACAGGCAGCTTTTTAAAATTCAGATGAAAACAGAACGACTTTGCCCTACCTCACAAAATGACAGCCCAAACATGGACAGGGCTTGCTGTCCTCTGCGTATTAATGTAAATGTCACAGCATGTAGTGTGAAATCTTTCATTATTATTACAATTTCCTTTGCACAAAAGTAAGACTCATTTCACAAACAAGTGTTCTCTGTTTAAATGAATTACCCAGAAATATAATTTTATTATATTTTGAAGCTTAAGGGCTTACACAATAATGAAAGGTCATGTCTCACTGTTTGGTACAAAGCATCTCATCCGCACATGTCACATGTGACATATATGTGACATACACGCTCAGCGTGTAGTGATAAGCTTTGAAAGCCAGCGCTCACTAACGCAGGTTAAACTGCACGGTGGGATCCGGGCCTTCACGCTCCCATTCCAGTTTGCTTATTTCCCTGAGAATTCAAGCATTTAAATAATTTGACTGCCGGATGGCAGTGTTTCTTAATGGGTCCTGACAGGGAACACAGCTTATCGCTTTCCGCAGAGTGTCCTGATTGTGAGGGAGGCAGCAGCCGGCTGAAAATGAGCAACTTTCCCGTGCTGTTATTTTTAAATGTGACTCAATTTAAGATGAGTATCAAATAATTCAGGCTGGGCTAATTTAATGACTACGGACAGGTCTTGTATGAATGTCTTTGTAAATCACGCCGTTGCTCCCATAAAAATTAAGGAGTCTGTCTGAGGAGCATGATAATGTAATAAATTATATTTTAATTTGAATATTAATATTTGAATGCAGCATCCTCCATATGGGCCATTTCTGTTGTAATCAGGATATTGGGATAATTTTGTTGATGGGATTTAAACTGGGATGAGGTCAGGGTGGCCTCTTGCTTCGGGTCTGCGTGGGCTGTCATTCCACTAAAGCAGAAAAGGAGTAAACGCACAAAGCCAGTTTGCAGGGGTCCAGAACAAGCTGGATTTAAATTTAGATAGCTGACGTCTTGATGGATCACAAAAGATCAGTCTGTAGGATCTGTATGACAGGAATAATGCACAGAGATTGTCAGTGCTGCAAGGGAAACTGACTGAACAGGAAAAGGGCAAAACAAAAAGGGGGATCTATTCGTAGCAGCTACAGCAAAACGTGCTAAAGATTCCATTCAATTTTTAGACCAATTCGCATTTAGGAGCTGATCTGAAGTATGGAGAGAGGGAGATGAATGCAGCAGGTTCATGCTGATGTCCTGTTCCTAGAATCATCTAAAAGTTTAGTGGTGCACCATCTCTCCGTGATGCTGCATTCCTCTACTCAATCCTGGCGCTCCAGAAGATGCTCAGGATGGTGGCCTTCCTTCCTGGGTTCCTCCTGCCTGTCACAGTTGTCACATTTAAGGACACACCACCACACCCGTGTGATTTAAGCACATGCCATGAATCCTCACACCGTTCCTACTGCAACAGTGACCTTCTTTGGGAGGATGGAACTATGCCACTCAATCTTCTGCATCCCTGCTTCCTGGGCTGAATAATTCCCCAGAAAGTGGAGAAATCGTGAGTTTGGTAGGAGGGGGGGGTCCATTTGTGTGTGGTTATTTTTAAAGACAGCATGATTCCAGCAGGGCCACGTTCACCGTGACTGGAGCGATGGTTCAGACCAGGGAAATCACTACAGCGGACCCCCCAACCCCCGCCCCCATACTGCCACCTTATTTACATGTGCATCAGATGAAGCTGGTAATTTGCTTCTTAAATCAAAGCAAGAATAGCCTAAATAAATTCAAGGGGAGATATTGCAGTATTACAGACTATATATTAAGACATTAATAACCTTAATAGAAATCTAGGGTTATTAAAGCATAAATTTAATACAGGGAGGACATGATAATACATTAACTTATGGTGTAGATTTGCATTAGCTCAAGGTGAAAAATGACCAGTTAGGACTGCAATTTTATGTTACAGAGATCCCTTGTAAAATATTACCACATACATGGCCTACACATATATTAATGCTTTTTATGAAGCATTTGCATACTGTGAAGCTCCCCCTTCTGTGAGGTCACAGAAAATGAGCCTTAAGAAACAGACACTAATAATCACACGTGAGAAGCTGAGGCGACCATGAGGAAATTGGAAGTTTCATAGCAAATCCCCACCCTGCAGCAGGCTGATTTCTAGAGGGTGACAAGATGATCTGCATGCGGACGGAAGGGCGCTCACCCACATGGCCGATGATTACTGTCTGCTGAATGGAGGATTAGTGTTATTCTATGGGGTCTGACAGCTGCATAAATGCAGCATAGACTAAGTAAAACACTGTGCAAAAAAACAATAAACAGTAAAAATCTGGAACCATGGCCAAATATGAAAATAAAAATAGAATGATAGTTTATCGATCGCTGTGGCAAAATTCCCGTTTTGCCTACCACATCCTGCTCTCCATGAGACCCACAGAAGAGCGTAAGCTTCGGGGTGACAGTGGAGGCAAGTGACCTGCTGCACGAGTGGAGTTGGGGGTTAAGGGCCTTGCTCAGGGGCCCATGGAAGCTCAAGCCAGCGGGCTTCTGATCACTGGTTTAAAGGCTTAGACCACTGTGGCACACACTGAAAATGCTATATTACAGTATCTTAAAGACATTTTTCAATAAATGTTCTATTAACTCAATGAACGCAACCTGTTAATGAGAACTGAAAACAAAGAAAAAGATGTGTCCACTTCAGAAACATGACAGCTGGTTCGGTTATATAAAAAGCCCAACCTGACAAGATACAATGAATTCCTTTATTTTCTTCTCGATCCACTTTCTAAGGTGCCCACCTGCTTTTTTTTAAGACACATATGACGTATCTGCATCTATGACAATTAAGCTGGAACTTTCGGGAAGGTGTGTTGACAGAGATATGGATGCCTGGCAGAATAAATCTTCAGTGAATCATCTGTAAATTTCAGGACAATCAGAAGGCTTGGATCGAGCTTCTCTGTCACAGGCTTCAACTCCCCCTGGTGGTAAACTGACTGACATGCGCAGCCATATTTTGAATGACAGGGTTCAAAGTGGTGCTTGTCTGCCACGGCAAAGCTTTCCTTTTACATCATGAATTTTTATATGCCCATTAGCCAGTCCAGCAGCAAGGAGGCGAATGCTTCTCTCCCTTGATGACTACACAATGAGGGGCAATAAATTTTAATTTAAACACCATAAACCTATTGAGTGCTTAATTAACTTTAACCGTCTTTGGGGGAATGAAGCCAATTTGGAGAGGGTCATGAGGACTTCATTCAATATCAAACAATTTTACATAGTTGATCCATTCATTGGGCCTTCAGCAGCTGATTAACACACAGAATTAACATGTTGGTAAAATTCATATTGCTTTCTCCTGGGACATTAATATGCACATGCACAGAGCATGATTAGCACACCCATTGTCTTACTTCAACAATATCATTTAATGACGTTTACAGAGACAAAATGGGGCAGATGAGGTTGGATTCATCAGACTGTAATTTTCTGGTGGTTCTGGAAACTGCAAACAATGCAGCCAATATGAAGACCCTACAACATTCCTGTTCATGCTGGAGTGTCCAAGGACATATCGTGGTGTAGCGTGCTGTCATTTCCTGTCTGCAGTTAGAATGCATGCTTAACATAACTGCAAATATGGCACCATGTGAGGTATCTAAAGTGACTTAAAGGAATCTGCCCCCTTGATCTGGGAATTTGTGTGGTCCCGGGAAAACAAGGTCCCTTTCTGCTCTTCTTTACAGTCTTCCTCTCACTCTTCCTCTTGATCTTCCTCTTGCACCCTTCTTCTTGCTACCCTTCTTACGCTTTCTCTCGGTCTTCCTTGATAATTCTCTTGCTCTTTCCTTTTATACTTCTTGCTTTTCCTCCCTCTCTTCCTCTTGCTGTTCCTCTCACTTTTGCTCTTACTACCTTTCTCGCTCTTCTTCTTGCCATTTCTTCCACTCTTCCTTCCAAGCTTCTTCCTGCTCTTCTTCCTAATCTTTCTCTCACTCTTCCCCCTGCTCATTTTCCCACTCTTCCTCCTGTCATTGTTCTTCCTGCTCTTTTTCTTTCTTCCATCTGTTTTTCCTCCCACTCATCTTCCTGCTTTTCCTCTCACTCTTCCTCTCACTCTTCCTGCTGCACTTCATTTCTTTCTTCCTTCCACTCCTTCTCCTGCTTTTCCTCTCTTTCTTCCTCCCAATCCTCCTTTCACTTTTCCTCCTGCTCTTGCTTTCACTACCTTTCTCACTCTTCTTCCGGCTCTTTCTTCCGCTCTTCCTCCTGTGCTTCCCCCTGCTTTTCCTCTCTTACTTCCTCCTACTCTTCCCCCTGCTCTTCCTCTTGTTCTTCCTCGAACTCTTCTTCTTGCTACCTTTCCTGCTCTTCATCCCACTCTCCCTCTCACTCTTCCTCCCACTCATTCTCTCACTCCCTTCCCAATCCCATCCCCAGAAGGTCTAGTAAGGCAAGATCTCTCACCTCTCACATGACGCTGTCCTCCCTGCCAGTCCGACCTCGTGCCTGACCAGAGAAAACAGACCCTTGCCCTGGGCATGATGCATCCCCTGAGAGCCTGGCTCTGGCTCAGCAGTGACTAGCAGCGCCCCTCCCCCTGCCTCCTGGCCAGAAATAATATGGGTCACAGTGGAGGGTGTGGGGGGAGCAAAGACAGCAGCTGGCTGAAGGGCCTCTGTATGCTGGGGGCACATTCAAGTAACATGCTCCCCTCGACTGTGAAGACGGTGGATATATGCTTCACAAATAAAGCATATCGTAACATAAATTATATTCGCATATTAAAATAAATCATGAAAGACATTTTAGTCTTGAAACATGAAAATTGTCATGAAACTGTAATATAGAATTTCCTATCCATCCATCCATCCATGCATCTTCTAACTGCATTTCCCGGCCAGGATCACTAGGACATCCTGTAGCTTATATCAATGTTATGAGCAAAATAAACAGTTAGATCAACGGATGGCCGGAATAAACCATCCTCCTTCTTTTGTTGTTTCTGGGGAGGTTACAGACAGCCAGGTTCCATCAGCCATCCTGCCCTCTCAGATGCTCCTCTCATCTCCAGAAGCTCCAGCCTTTCATCCTGCCACTCTCCTTGGATGGGATGGGTATGTATGAACCCTCGCCATCCTCCCAGGGAGAGGGTCAAAACCCCTTTGTTGTAGGAGGCAGCAGTATAGCAGTTCTGCATTTCGGATCTGTGTGGTGACCAGTGTTCCTGGTGTTGGTCTGTGGACAGCCTGTGCTGGATTCAACTTGTCTTCCATAAAGATGTCATGCTGTTTTGCTCTGTTACCGAGAACACAATAGTACAGATCAATAGAGGTCACATGATCCTGCACCAAGCATGATGGATAGTTTATTTTTAGGCCTAAAGGTCAGAGGTTCACCTTCCCCCATTTAACAGAGCACACTGCCCACGTCCCCCTAGTGGCCGTGTAACATCCTTGCACTCACAGGCGTCTATTTGGGGGCAAACAGGAAGGGCTCGGCATTTACCCCTCATTAGGTAATGAGAAGACAGACAGCGCTAATAGTCACCGTGGGGGGCATCCCAATTGAAGATGCCAATTATGCGTTTGATGCCCTGCAAAGACAAGCTGAAAAACCTCTCGCTCATTAGCTTTTCACCGGGGATAATACAGCAAGCAGCGTTTATACTCGTCTCTGGATTTTTCCATACTGTGGCAACATTTCAAGTAAACAATCGCCATCTGTGAGCACATATGAATAGACCTGACTAAATAGAAACTCTGCAGATAATTTGTGTGATTTCAAATGGAACACACACAAAAATGAGCACATACATAGATACAATTTAGGCTATGTCCACACAGCAAGCGGTGAAATTTTTGCAGCATTGTCTATCAATGGGCAGAGTGGCGTTCCTCTCCAGCTACGCAGTGCCGCCTCGAGCCCCGTGCGCCACCAGGCTTTTGCCTCTCAAAGGTCAGATCGATTGAACTTTCATTTAGTTCGCTGACTTCTAGCAAAGTGGCATCCAATCAGATATAATCTTCAATTTCTAATGTATAGGTTCAGCAACTTGGAAACCAAACCGTTTAGCAGCATGGAGAAGAAACGGATAATGTCAGTGTCCCAGTACCTGAATTATGTAACATCACCTTAAAGTCATATCGAGACTTAATTCCGAAAAAATCTGCTTGGAGGTGTGAACCAGCAACGTAACTTATTTTGTTTCAAGCCGAGAAACACTTTACAATCTCTCATTTTTATGGCAAGCGCTCTTTCACGACGTAATATTCACTGTAATTCACTGTCTAGTACTTTTGCAAAAATCTGGGTGGTTCCTTTCTGCCAGTGTGAACACATAAGCAAATTTTTTACCTGCGCCAAACAGTTCATCGCCTGCCGTGTGGATGCAGCCTTACTGGTGTAACTTACAATAAAAACTGAAGCACTGCTGTGCCCCATTCCTGCACAGCACACATGTGCCTGATGTTATGCCGTCATGTAAAGCACATTATTATGTAGGAAGTGTGCTCATCGAACAAGCTTTGATGGAGACAGTGATCAGGCTTACTGGCTGGCTAAGCAGTGCCTGAGAGTGTGATGGCAAACTGACCCCTACCGGGGAAATACCAACACGGGGACAAAACTGTTGCATATAGCTGAAGTAGACTTTCGTGCTGGGGACAAGATTAGTCCTATGAAATGAGCATAAAACTGTATTGAACACTGACAAATATCGTTGCAATTTTTTCTCACTCTACAACTGTGGAGTTGTGGGAACATAATCACTGTCACCATCAGCAAGGAGGCCTGTGTGTTTTGGTTAAAAGAACCCATGCGAGAATTATTTTAAAAGAATTTGATATAAGCCTATAAAAGAGCGCATGGGGATAACATGAAGTTTCTAGGTTGAGAGGTAACCTGATTTTAACACGTGCAGAATGTCATTATCCAGTGGGGAAAGTGGAAGTGCCTGAAACATGGTGTACATGAGTACTTGGCAAGTCACAGTAAGAACTTGTCACACAGCACCCTCATGCACAGGGGAAGATGTCAGGTAGCACCTTCACTGGCAGGAGAATCTATCAGACGGCACTTATTCACAGGAGAACCTGCCTGACAGCACCTTCATTCAAAGGAATATCTGTCAGACAGCACCCTCACTCACAAGAAAACCTGACAGACAGCACCCACACTAAGGAAGGTGTCAGACAGTAGCTTCACTTGAAGGAGAAGCTGTCAGGCAGCACACTTACTCACAAGAGAACCTGTCAGATAGCAACTACACTCACAGGAGAATCTGTCAGACAACACCCTCACTAACAGGAGAAGCTGTCAGGTAGCACCATCACTCACAGGAGAACCTGTCAATGAGCACTCACAGGAGAAGCTATCAGGTAGTACCCTTACTCACAAAGAAACCTGTCAGGCAGCACCCTCATTCGCAGGGATGCCTGTCAGGGAGCAGCCACACTTACAGGAGAACCTGTCAGGTAGCATCCTCACTGACAGAAGAAGCTGTCAGGTAGAACCTTCATTTACAGTAGAGCTTGTCAGTAAGCACCTGCACTCACAGAAGAACCTATCAGGCAGCACTTTCACTCACAGGAGAACCTGTTAGGCAGCACTCACACTCACAGGAGAACCTATCAGACAGTACCTTCACTCACCGGAGGACCTATTAGGCAGCACCCTCACTCACTGCAGGATCTATCAGGCAGTACCTTCACTCACCGGAGGACCTATTAGGCAGTACCTTCACTCACCGGAGGACCTATTAGGCAGTACCTTCACTCACGGGAGGGACTGTTAGGCAGCACCCTCACTCACCGGAGGACCTATTGGGCAGTACCTTCACTCACTGGAGGACCTGTCAGGTAGTACCTTCACTCACCGGAGGACCTATTAGGCAGTACCTTCACTCACGGGAGGGACTGTTAGGCAGCACCCTCACTCACCAGAGGACCTATTGGGCAGTACCTTCACTCACTGGAGGACCTATCAGGTAGTACCTTCACTCACCGGAGGACCTATCAG
>JAODUD010000008.1:22219520-22232069 GCA_026784285.1 Stomatorhinus walkeri | reverse complement strand
ATACTTGCTTTTGAGGAATGGATTATCGATTTTGAGCAAGTGACCTGCTTTTGCAGGTTATCCACTAGGTTTTGCAGCTTGCACCAATTGTTTTGAGAAATACACTAACTGCTGTGCAAATGTTAATAGTGATGTGAGAAAAGCACAAAAGCGACTGAGAAAAACTGTAATTGTTTTGGGTAAGTTACGGGCTATTACAGCTAAACCACAGTGTTTTCAGTAATGCTCTAATAGCCTTGAGAATGTTACAGTTTTTCCCAATCAAATGCACACTGTGATTGAATGCAGGCACCAAGAATACAGTATCTCGTTTTAACATTTCAGAGTGAAATATTGTTTCCCCACAATCAAAAACACAATCGCCTGGTATCTACACAGTTTGTAAATGGTGCACTCATCTTTCAAAACCCTACACACACTTCACACCCAAATAGCTCAGATTCTAGTTTTACCACACCTTTGTAATTTACAGAAACATCTCAGTCACCAATTAAAATTCAATGTGCCACACACACAGTGAATCACAATTACCTACTCTGTTCTGCTTAAAACCATGCAAACACAGCACAACGACTTGGGGCAAAATGGATGAGGACAAGGCAGAAACCAAGACATTGCAAATGAAAAAGGGGCAACTGCGGTTGACAGTGTCATCAACTATGTCGTGCACCTGTGAGAAGCTGGGCAGTGAGTCCAGCCCAATTTGAGCCGTTAAACTGTAGTTGGAATCATTATGACTATTTGCACTGAGAACAACTAAGTACGAATGCATAGCTACACAATTATGTATTACCAGGGTTGCTGGATATCCAGATTGTGATTGACTGTGTAATTGAACTCTGCTCAGTAGAATTCACTGAAGAATTCACGAAACCGACACTTCAGTCAGAAGCAAGATGCAGACGTCATCAACATAGTGATGTAATAATAACAATAATGCCATCATACTCAGAGAAATACAGGCAGGAATCACACAAGACAATGGCGTATTCCACATCATATGGACTGTCTACATCAACCATTGATCGCATACTGAGAAGACATAAGATGAGTTTGAAACAAATATATCGGGTTCCATTCAAGAGGAATTCTGATCATGTGAAAGAAATGCGACATGCATATGTACAAGTACATATTATTGTATTGTACATCCCACTGCTTTTTCATTGTATTGCAGTATTATAGACATATTCACTATTCTGCGGCACTGTAACCTTGTTATATGTTGTCTTCCATAAAATACTTGAGCTTGATGCAAATGCTAACCAGAATGAATACTTCCACAAAGACTGGGATGGATTCTGTTTGGCCAAAAGGTGCTGCAGAGGCAAGAACATCATAGGAGAAAGAACTACAGTGGACTTCCCTGGCCAAAGAGGAGGAAATGTAGCAATGTGTGCCGCCTTTAGTCTACAAGGGGTGATCCATCACTGCATCACACAGCCCTGCTTGTGGAATTCCTCAGTGGGCTATGTAATATTTTGTTCCCACTCCACAAAGACAGCACAGGACTCCAGATAACGCTACTGACACTGTCATATGGGATAATGTTGATTTCATCATTCAGGGTTTATCCAAGGATGGTTGGAATTGATTCCCATCCACATATCCAAATGATCTTCCTTCCACTATATTTCCCCTTAACCCTTTTTTCCAGCTGGCGATGGAAGATGTATGATAAGAACCATATGAGTAAATGAGTGGTCTTGAGGCAACGCATGCAGCCTGTGATAACATCACACCAGAGTATTGTCAAAGATGATCCATCATTACTTTCCATGTTGTTTAGCTAAGGAGAACATAGGTGACATAATCCACATGATAAGCAGGAAGATGGCTGAAGTGTCTTTTTCCCTAGGCTCTGTTTTCCACTATACTGTCTACATTGTATGCTATGGTAGACCATATAGGCATAACGCATTTTTTGTTTGTTTTTGATTATTAAAGATTATTTACAGTCACAATTCAACTGTTTATGTCTCACTATTGTGTATATATGGAACGTATTTGTATTTTTGTTACATAATAAATTGTAACCATTCTTTTTAGGCTCTAGTCGTAATATCCTTTATTTTCTATAGAATTTTCATAGTTGCAGTAATACACTGGTTTTTGTTTTCACAACACAGTGGCTAACTAGTGCTCACTGTGACCTACAGTTTTGTATAGTGCATTATTTGGTTTTGTGGACTGCATGAAGGTTTTTTTTCAGCAAAAAGTGATTTTATTCTTGATTTTACAAGGAAAAGTGGCATTTCATATTGTGGTTTTTATATATTGGTTTGGGGAAGTTGTGCAGTATTCTGGGAAATGTACGTATCAGCTGGGGAAAACTGTAAATATGTTTCATGAAATGTGGCAAAGCAACCAAGAAACACTGTAAAACACGTAATAATTTGCAAAATGTACTCAATAGTTGTCTCTAAATCTCCCTCATTACAATTTTATCAGAGCAATATGGAATTCTGTAAAATCGAACTGTTACATATTTCTTTCTGTCAAACACAGAATGCATACACTCCTGGCAATGAATTTAGTATGTGCTATGAATGATGGAACTATAAAAGTATATTTTGAAAATGGATTATTTTGGCTGTTATATGTACACACATATCCATTACAGGCGTATTAAAGGCAGGTATCCGCATAACCATAAAGAGTGAAACAGAACATGTCACTGGAAAATGAACACCAGCGCTGAGTACTTCACTCGGCACTTGAGACGGCACAGGAGGATCCAGGGCTTGGACCTGGGCCTGGGGGAGGGGAGGGGCTGTTTCCCATCAACCACATTATCCTTACCGCATCAGCTTGTCGTGCTGCCTTCGTGTTCGAGCTAATCTCCTGCCTAAATGCTCCCTCAGACAATGAATAAATTATATAAACACCCCAGAGGTTGACCCCTGACCCCTGACCCCTGGGCCACTGACAAAATGGCTTCAGCCGCTGCTCTTCCTGACAGGCAGCCTGGAGGCGGCCGTGACAGATGAGGGTGAGCGACCAGATGGCGCTGACGCTTACACTTGTCCAACTTTCACTGAGCTACACAAACAATCGCAGTGCGGGGACAGCGAGGACAGGACCCCTGGGAGACGGCGAGATGCTCAGGGATCGCTGGGCCTTTTCACGCGAAAGACGGCTGGCTCAATCACCACATGTTATTTTTCAGCCCTCTGCCAGACTTTCTTTGGATATATATAGATCATGTATAGCTTCTCCATTACTGTTTGTGTCTTGCTGTTTTCTGCTTGTGTTTTATATTTTTTTATAATTATGAAAATGCCTTTAATGCACATTTATGGGAGACAGAATCCTAACCTCCCCCCTCACCTCCACCACCATCAACGTACGCCGCTGCCAGTGGGGGCCGCTGTGATGGAACTGAGCACTGGCAAGGTCTGCTGCTTTACATCATCAATCTGTGTGACCGGGCCCCTCCCAGCACATTCCACTGGGGGCCGAATCCTGACCCTTTGTATTCCTAGAGCAGGCATTGGGTGAGAGTTCATTTCACCCCTCCTCTCAGCTGCACTCACCGGGGTCAATGGTTTGGCATGTCAGCTGTCTGAGGTGCAGCTGTGATGCCTTGCCAGCAGATGGCGGTATAAGCTCGTTCCTTCTAATAAGTGTGTGTGTGTGTGTGTGTGTGTGTGTGAGTGTGTGTGTGCATGTGAAATTGAAAATAGATTTCCCATTGTAATCATTTTACACTGAAAATTCTAAAATTAAAATTATATGTACGCGATCATCATGTAAGCCACCACATGCAAAACAGTTCACTGATCTTTCAAAAAAATATTCCTTAATTTGCAGTGATTCAACATTTGTGTATTTTTGCTCGCCAGAGTACATGATTTTGCTGGCATTTTGTTATGCTTGTATTGCCAATTGCTGTTTATGTATTATACAGTGCTGTGTGACTTTTTATGTTTGCTATTGTTGCATAAAATTGTCTTGAGATTTAAAAAATGCATGTGAGTACTTACATTCTGTAATATGGAGCTTAGAAAATCTGTACTGGTGTCTTAGACATGATAAGTATCAGTTTGCTAAAGAAGAATGGTCGATCAGTGATAATGAGAAAGTGGGAAACGACTATTATTCATAATTTTGAAACTCAAGAGCATACTTATATTGACATTTTGACAATATAATTATTTTGACTCTCATGGTTAAACAATGCTGATTGCGCTTTTCATTTTGGTGGCGCTAACTAATTTATTGAGAGAATTACTTGCTTTTAAGACATGAATTACAGTTTTTTCTGATTGCTTATATACTATCTTTGAAACGATAAGCTATTTTTGCAAAACTCGACACACTAACCACAAAACATACCAAATCAGCAAATCATTATAAATTGCTTGAAAAGGTAAACAGTTCTTCATTAAAGCCCTTTTAAAAAATGTGTTTTCATGTCAATGCAGAAACATAAACCATAAACTGAATTTGCACATGAAGCATTTCATTTATACTCACTGAAAGTATAAATGAAAACACTTGTGGCTTTAGCTTTATCTGTGTGCTGAGTGTAGCAATTTGCAAACAAAATGCTCTCTTACATGTAGCAAACACACATACTCAAAGGTATCCTGATGTGTAAAGTACAGATGTGTATTCCCAACATTACAAATAGGGGATATTTTTCAAAATGTTCTAATACTGTTCAAACAACAAAAGTACAGTAGAAGAAAGCAAAAACATTTGTGCTAGGAATAAAGATCATAAAGAAACTAGGCTAAATCTTTCATTCTTTGTTGTGGAAAAGGCAATTGGCAAAATAGCGTAGGGATGTAGAGACCGATCTTTATAGTCTTACTAGAAGTCTGCTATAAAATTACAATTACAAAATCGAGAAAAACTGTAATACCTTGTTGGCTAACCTTAAATTCTTTCCACCAGGGGGAGATAATGACTAAATTTTACGTATTTTTAAATTGCTAAGATACATGCTGCAAGACTGATCTCACTTTCTCAAAACTCTTCACATAGTCTACAACACGAACACACAGCTTGTCCAAATAGTTAATCTCTCCTCCAAAGTGCACTAAAGCCGACAAAATAGTTAATCCGTGTCTCAAAAATGACTCATACCACCAAAACAGTAGCACTTCATATCTAAATGAAAGAACACTATATCACACACAAAAGAATGACTTACAAAACACTAACAACAGACAGCATTACATACAATATAATATGGATCATCAGTAAAGGATCATCTATAAAGGAGCTGATTTCATTTTCATAAGTATTGTATTAAAAACAGAACACTTCAGTTGGGTTGCAGTGTATTTCAGTGCCCTGTTGTTTTTACTGTGGTGTAATTACAAAATATTCATTATCAATTTTCAAAAAAAAAAACACAAAACAGTTTGTGCATATAGCACAACACATTGCCTTAGCTGCAAAAGCTGCAGCATGGGTTCACCTACAAAACAAAGATGTGGTTTGGAAACTGCAACAGTTAGCAAGGAGCTCAGTAAACATATACGATTGTTACATCAGAGACGTATCCTGGAGCAGTTGCTAAGGATGGTACACATATATATATATACACACGCACACACACACACACACACACACATATATATATATATAAACACACGTGTATATGCACAGTGCACAGTGTATTTTGTTTCTGTAATATTTCCTGAAACCTTGCATTTTTGTGTTAAATTGACTGATTACACTAAAAACAAATAAAGCGCAATCGAAATATACTACTACACAACTTGCTCATTCCTGGACATTTTATAGAAAAAGTGTTCTGTTTTGTAATGCAAATGACAGATGACTACTTTACAAATGATCCTCAGTGATGATCCATATTATACTTTATGTAATGCTGCCTGTTGTTGCTGTTTTGTATACCATTCTTTTGTGTGTGATATATTGTCCTTCTAGAAAGATATTAGGTGCTAATGTTTTATGGAATGAGTCTTTTTTGATTCATGGATTAACTGTTTTGGTGGCTGTAGAGTTTTGAGAATGTGACTTCATTATTGCGGAATGTATCTTAGGAATTGAAAAAAAAATGCAAAGCAGTGTGTTTTAAAAAGATTTGTATCATCAATAGGAAGTACATTTGTTTTTCATTTGATAACAAGAATTCTTCAAAAACATAAATCTATGTCAAGAACTAAGATAAAACAACATAAAATAAAATGTAGTCCCTATGCAACCGTTTACCTAGTTTTTTTCTACATAAGCACACCAAAATAGCTTAGCAAATAAACTTCTTTTCCTTTGCTATGAAACACCTCATTTTTACAGAGGAAGACTTATTTTGTCCTGAACTACGTGCTCTATTTTTCAATGCACCCTGGTCTACATTTTTGATAAATCATTGGTATTTCAACAATTTCAAACAATTATTGGAGACATTATCTGGTAACTTTAGTTAGTGACAAACATGGGAAAATGTGCCAACATGATAACAGATCGGTGCTGTGATATTGAGACATTGCTACAGACACCAAATGGAGGACTGAACATGCATGTTTGTGGTTGTTTATATGAGTATAAGTGGGGAAACCCATGGAAGATTTCCTTAGGAAATGCACAGACTGGATTTAGGCTACGTGTCATGATAAGGCTTCCTCATAATGTCCTTTGTAGCCTCTTAACAAATTATACCTCATTGGGCCATTATAAATTGTTACCATATTACAAATTATTTGTAATAAATAACATAAACTCAGATACAGAAAGAGAGTTAGGTACATTTGTACAATTTGCGATTCATTTTTCCTTTTTAATAAGTAATTTGTTTAGTTTTTACAGCAGCCATGAAACATTTCAGAGGAAATATCTGAGCGTATTACACATTTTATTCAGAAAAATTGTGATTTCGACATTAAGGGATGACTTCACACGCATTACTGGAAGCGCCTCGGCATTGATGAAGACCAGCACCCGGGCCGAGAGGGAGAAGCTCTCGTTCACCAGAGACGGGAATGTTAAAAGGCATTTAAATCAACGGCCAGCCCAGTCACTTTGTTCCTCACTTTCCTCGGGGGGTAATTCATTAGTCCCTGCGTGTAAAACAAATACAGCTGCAAGCTGGAGCTGTGTTCTGGGGGCTGGGGAGGGGTGTGTGAATTCGCTGGTAATACCTGCTCCTCCTTGTGAAAGCTAAAAAAGCGGCACCATCCTTAAAGGTACGTGCAGTGAGATGCACGGGGAACACGTCACCTCTGTGGCATCTTCCTGCAAGCATTTTCGTAATTTGTTTACCAACATCCCACCTGTCATTCCTTTTAAAATCATTAATTTTGTGGCACAATCAAAAAATGCAGTTCAGATATTAGCGGAGCTTAGAACTGATGATAGGAAGGAGTAACAGGGATAGCATCTCTGCTCCTCAGAGAATCCATTTAACAACAGTAAACACTCTCTGTGGAAGATTAATAAACTGGCAAACTGAAAGCAGTTCTGAAAGTAGCATAATCATATTACGCAAAGAAGTAAAGAATGATGATATCTGCTTATCTTTCACTTTGCACGAAAGGGCTTTCGGGTGGGCAGTGATACCTGGTAGGACGGGCCTGTGTCAGGCGCCACCTGTGAGCCAGTATGGGTCCACTTTGAGTAACTCCTCCCACAGCTATGTCTGGAGAGACATTAAGATCCACAATACCAGTGTATCAGAAAACATTCACGTCGCAAAAAAATCTATTGCAGCAGTTTTCAGTGGACTAACTAATAATGGAATCTGTATATAGGCTCTGCGATGGGCTGGCCCCCCATCCAGGGTTGTTCCCTGCCTCGTGCCCATTGCTTCCGGGATAGGCTCCGGACCCCCCGTGACCCAGTAGGATAAGCGGGTATAGAAAATGGATGGATGGATGGATGTGTGTAGGCTGATTATAACGGAACATGGTTAATATTGTTCGGTGGATCTAATATAATTTCTTAATGTCTGTTTGGTTAATTTCCAGGGCCTCTCAAATACAAATAAAACCTATATAATACACCATGAGTTATAAGCTGAAAATCTACCTCACAAAGGTCACCTCTTCAGAAACACACAGGAAATACTCGCCCAAACACGTGAATCGTCTTCAGCATTAAGTGAATGGATCCCAAGTCAGTTGCATTAGTGATCAGCAGTATTGCCTGGTATTGTGCAAAATTTCCTGACAACCAGGAAGTTATCTACTTCACTAATTACCTTGAGACCACCAGCAAAAGCCAACCAATTGTAGGTATTTGACGCTTTGATTCCAACTGCAGGGTGCACGTTCACACCGCCTGTGGTCACAGAGACATGGCATGGATATAAATTCATTTTCAGTGGGTCCGATTCTGTGGGTTTCTGGTTTAAGTCTCAGCCGCTTCCTCCAGGGTGACTGATGGGATAATTGATTAAGGTCCAGGTGAATAACACCCCAAGCAGCCCAGTGCACCACGCACTCACCACAGGGACTGGTGCACACATCACCTCACACCCACGAATAGCACGCCGGTCAGGGCAACAGCACTGTAGCATGTCAAAGCAAAATACTGCATTTCATTTAGTCATGAGGCACAGTCACGGCATGGTACGCCACAGTAACCCCGCGCTGGGGCCTCGCCGGGTGGGAACCATGCCAGAGAAGCCAGCTTTGCGCAAGCCAGCAGGATGAAGTGGTGCTTCCCTGTCAGAAACTGACAGAGAGCAGCTGCAGCAGCTCGTACCAAGGGCCTACTCACGGGGTATCACCCATTCCAGGACCCCAGTAAAGGGGTATCACCCGTACCGAGGAACTTGTCATGGGGTATCACCCGTACTGGGGCCTCAATGATGGGGTATTACCCATACCAGGGCCCCAATAATGGGGTATCACCAGTACCGGGGCCCCAATTGGTGGGTATCACCCGTACCAAGGCCCTAGTCTCTGACAATCATCTGTACTGAGGCGAGGTATCACCTATACCAGGGGCCCAATAGTGGGGTATCACCGGTACTGGGGCCCCAATTGTGGGGTATCACAGGTACTGAGGCCGTGATCACGGGGAATCACCTGTACCAGGGCTCCAGTCATGTGATATCACGCATTCCAAGGCCCCATTTGTGGGGTATCACCCCTACTTGGGCTCCCATCGCAGGGCATCACCTGTATTAGGGCCCCAATTGTGAGGAATCACCCATACAAGGCCCCCCATTGCAGGGAATCACCTACACCGGGGCATCGATTGTGCAGTATTATACATACCACAGCCCCTGTCTCATGGTATCACCCATTCCAGGGCCCCCTCACATGCTGTCACCTGTATCGGGCCCCAATCCTGTTGTATCATTGACCATACAGCCATGGTCCAAAAAGTGCTTAGCTGGAACACAATAACCCCAAATTAGCTGCTTTCTCAGTTGTTTTTAAAATTAAAAATTTGGTTACACGGGCTTCAAAGCAATAAGAGCAGAATTACATAAAAAGACCCCAAACACAATGTTTCTGCTTAAATTAATCAAATTCAAGAATGCTTTATTTCGGTGCCTTTTTAAATACTGTTCATTGACTTCTGAACCTCTAGAGTACAAACTGAGATTATCAGGCACCTGTAAAGTCCACTTTTATGTTTATACCATTTTTCCTTCGCCGTTTCTTACCTCTATAGACTGCTGTCTTGCTCAGGTTGCACATCGGGCGTGTGGGTGTTTCATGCTTTAACCGTATGCCTGTGTGAGTGTTTTTCTTATCACAGTATGTTTTCTCACAAATACTTAAGTGAACTCGACAGACCTAAAACTAATTGATGAATCATCCAAGTATCACCACAGCGGTCGGCCACTTGGGCAAGAGCACAGATTTACAGAAAATCAGCTGAAAATGAGTCACCCGGTTTAGATGTTTGAACTGCAAATCACTCAGTCTTACTTATTAATGCAAATCCCTCAGTATCACTCCATATGTTCAAACACGCATATAATGATAACTTATGTTACAATAAGTTTCATTTTTTGTTTGGTATTTTTTTACTTTTGTTATTTGTGCTTATTAAGTTTAGAATAATATTTGTGGTGTTTAGGCATTGCGACCTGTGTCTTTTTCCTCCTTTGATTGGTTTGAAATTGTATAGGATCAATCACTGCATAACAAAGTCAATAACAGCTCTGCTTCTCATTTCTTCATTCAGGCACAAATGACAGCCTGGGAGAGGTCCCTCAGCACTTTGCTGACTCAGAGACCAAGTGACACTCCAGCCAACACTAGGTTCGGTTTAACTTGGTTTGGAGAAACTGCTCCAGTCACAGATACACAAGACACCGATGGCGCTGGTTCCGGGATCATTTATGATTTCAGCAATGAACTGTATCTCAGAATCATTGATGGTATTTGGCTTTAACCTCGACCACAGTTTGCACTTTGCTTTTAGCAAGCAGCCATTCTCTCTTTCTGTAATGTTAGCATGCCTGGTGGGGGGGGGGGGGTAGGGCAGCAAGTTTTTCCCTTGTCTCCCCACTTGGCTCCTTTCCTACATTGTCATCTTTCTTTCTTTCTTTCTTTCTTTCTTTCTTTCATTTCTCTGTGTTCCATCATTCCTGTTTTTGAATTATTGTGTACAATTGATGTAGTGATGTATTAAACCCATGTAAAGGGCCGTGGGGTGACTGTTGTGAAAGGCGCTATATACAATAAATGGTGACACATTACTTGAGGGGGCACAAATAACTTAGTAACTCATTACTCAAGTAGAAATCAAGAATATATATACAAACTGCATGAAATATATGAATCATTTTGACTGATTAACGAACAAACATGGATCAGTAAGTAATTAACATTTAGTTTCTGGTTAATTGAATAGGTAAGAGTATACTTCAACATTGTTAGTGCCCCCAAGTAAAGTGTTACCAAATAAATTGAACTGAATTTAACTGAATAAGTTCATGAGACTCAGCCACAATATTTAATTTGTTTTAAATTATGTTACATCGCAGATGTGAGAGTTAGTCCCTTAAGTTGATTAAGAAGTGTCTCTTCTTAAAAGCTGAGACTTGTACTTATTTGTTGCCTCTGTTCATTGTAAAGTGGTGAATATAAACAAAAATAACAATAAACAACAATAAATATATATTCAGAAGAACATGAACATAGCACACGAAAGGAGTATTATCAACAATACTAGCTGGACCCATTGAATTTGGATAGTAGAGTAGCAAGTGCAGGTAGTTAAGTATAGTAGTAAGTAGTATGTTCAAGTATAACGCTAGTTATTAGTTGCATTCATGGAAAAACCTAAGCAAATGTATGTTATAGAAACATGAGGGATTATGGAAAAAGAATTTAACTTTGTAAGTAGACATGATAAAAGACAGGAAGCCAAAAAGAATGATACCATAGTGTGATAAATAATAAATAGATCAATTCTACAATAAAAAGCCTGAATTTTGGGTGGAAGTTTGTGTCAGCTTGCACATTATTGTTCATAACACAAGATACAATTGACAGCAGTTCATTGTTCTCTTGATGTGTTTTAAAATACAAATCCAGCTTTTGTTGCTTTATCAATGCCTGCTTGTATGTCTTTTTTCCTATAGAAGTTAAATCAACAAATGTGGAACAATAGCTAAAAAAAAAAAAACAAGAATGTTGATGCGAGAACCGGGTGTTTTGACACACGTTGGTTCATCTGGGTACTGTTTTCTGGGTTCATCTCATTCTCACTGCTGAAATCACACATCAACAAACCAGCACATCACACTATACAGCAATTATTTGCTGATACATCAGTTGCAGTGGTGCAAATTCACATTTTCATAACATGCGTGATAGGAGAATATACTGTGCACATGCTAGGTATTTATGCTGAGGGATGTGGAAGGTAAATCAAAAGTGGATTTGAATCCATGGAAGAATCTAATGGAACCAGTTTGTTTCACTAATTTATGTTTTATGTAGCAATCAATGCAACATTTTGTGGCCAAATGTCAAATACTAGTGTGGTTAGACACTAACTTGTGGGAAGATTACAATACAAAATGCAGATGTGAGGCGTTTAATCACAGCAGTATGTACTTCTGTATTTCTCTTCTGTGATGACCTTTGACCTTGAAAGAGATATGAACTCCCGGGATAATGCATTCTGGGATAGGTTTCCGATAACCATGGGTGTCTTGACTAAGCTCCTTTAGTCATCCAGAATGCCTTGGGTTTTGATGATCTCATCCCTTCTTTTTTCCCCACAGGCTTCTAGCATCACACTGTAGATCAGTTAAATCTGCTTAGAGCTGAAGTTTGCATAGAGACAGGAGATTTTCATGTTCTAAAATAAAAGCTGCACTGTCAGTCAGGCACTCTGGTAGCCTGAGAACATTCAAATGTCTTTCTAGTAAAACCAATGCCGTGCCTTCCTCCTCCATTTGTCATTTACCTCGGTATGTGCCACAGTACCCAGAATTCTCTCTGGGTTTCTGATCATTATTACCAATTGGCCCTTTTATCAGTCATCCCTAAAAGAGGAATGCTCTGTGGTAACAAAAAGCAGCCATCTTTCTTCAAAGGCAGCTCAGCGAGGACATGGACCAGAAATGTGGGACAGAGATTATGCACTGTCATTTGG
>JAODUD010000008.1:22144714-22165824 GCA_026784285.1 Stomatorhinus walkeri | reverse complement strand
CGAGCTACAAGTCAGGACACCCCTGCACTGTCTGTGTGTGATCCACGAGCTACAAGTCAGGACACCCCTGCACTGTCTGTGTGTGATCCACGAGCTACAAGTCAGGACACCCCTGCACTGTCAGCCTGTGCTCCATGAGCCATTTGCTACAATGTGATATCAGCTTCTCCATATAACGATGGCTCTCATTCACTTCTCCAAGTCTATGCTGTAGCTCATCACACATATATGCAAGTGATGTATATGTACCTATCTAAGTTTCAGCATATATTAGCAATTTGTACAGGCATAGATATTTAAATAAAAAAATACACTGAACAGTTCTGAAACATTTTGGAAATCTGCCTACTGGTTGAAACATTTTATTGAAAATATCAAATAAAATTAAGAATGTTTTTCATACCTCTTCCTGCTTTGTTTTGGAGCTTTTATATTCTTCCCTCAGGCTTGCAAATCTATCATTATTCTCTCTAGTCCTCGCTTGAAGCAGTTCATGTTGTCTCTTAAGAGTCTGTCGTAAAATTAATCACCCAAGAAAAATTTTATACAATAATGAATTTTTTATATGTTTGTTTAACCTGGACAGATGATTCCAAACATGAAGAGAGCAGTACAGAATCAATCAGGTTGTGTCACCATCACAAACTCAATATATATTATTAATATATGGGGACTCTATGCTATAAACCAGGTGCAGAAGGACTGGACATGGGTTCTATAGAGGAAGAGGCAGTAAATGGGAAAAGAAAAACATTAGCAATTACTCAGTTGCAGTTCATGGTTCCCAACTTGCAGTATAATGTGATATATAAGCCACATAGCCCTGCTTATGTGCAGTGGTCTCATTCATTATCCTGCTCCTTATAGATTCATACCATAATCACTGTCAAGTACTCACAGAACCTGTCATCCAAAGTGCTGCACAGTACTGATTTGAAGGTTATTTGAGAATACACATTTATAATCATGTATCGCCCACCAACAGGGTACAAAAAGTTCTTAGTTATTGACAAAATGCACATATATTTGTGACATACCACAACATGCAGGAATGACTCAAGGGCTGGTGTTTGGCGAAACAATAGAGGTCTTATTTAACTTGAACAAACAGGGACTGGAGATTAAGGGCTAGAGCAAGGATGGACATGGGCTGACAGAATGAGGAACATTAATGACCAGACAGGTGAGGATGAGACAAATAGGTACTTAAACATATAGAGTAACGTGGGGCAATAAGCATCAGGTGTGGCCCATCAGGCCATGTGAGGGAAGAGACCGGAAGGTCAGGCAGTAGGATGTGACATTATTTTACTGGATGCCCATCTTTAGTGTCACTCAAAGTAACAAAACTACAGTGGTTCCTCAGGAACTCGAAATTAATCCATTCAGAACTCCGGACCGAATCCTAAAAAGTTTCAGTTCTAATCGAATTTTCCCCATAACCAATAATGGAAAACCAATTAATTGATTCCTGGCCCCAAAAAATTACACTGAAATATGTTTTTTTTTTTTTAGCATTTAAACACAAAATGAACCGGACAAAACAAGAAAAGCATATACTGTAGTAAAGAATCTAAGCACATTTATCAAAACAGTAATTTTTAAAGTAAGAAAATAAATGTTTCCAAACAATGTGTAAAGTTTAAAAAAACAATGTGTCATGCACCGATCGTCCGCAACTTCCATGTGCCACGCCCCCTCATTAACCCCATGTGAATCCCCGTGTGATCAGCTGTTTCTGGATGTTGTCATTAGTCCTCTGTATTTAGTCCGCAATTCAGTTTGTTTCCCCAGTCCGGTCACTGTATTGTCCGTCTGCGTTTTGCCTACCTTACCTATAATTAAACCACGTATTCCCCGATACCCTGACGGCTGCGCCTTTGTCTCCGTTCCGTCCCTGCTGGGCACGACAATATTATTACAATTAAATGTATTGATGGTTTATTATTAATATAAAAATAATTAATAAGAAATCTTTATTTTTAAATGTATTTTATTATATAATAATAATTACTGTTACTATCATTGTCTAAATGTATTTTGACCGTCTAAAAATATGTATTCATGTACTGTAAACATGCAGGATGCTATCACAGCAAATGCAAGGCTGGGACTGAAGCGTTACTCTTTGTTTCCGTTGAGAGACATGCCCTGTGACTTATTTCCCGCATATACAAGTTATCTTAGGTTGGCGTTCATGGTTTGACTTCTGAGATTCAGATCAAGTTCTAGCTAATTCTTTTTTCGAACTGGTTGATTCGACTTTTAAGAAATTCGAGTTCTAATGAGTTTGAGAACTGAGGTACCACTGTACATTTTAATACTAAATTGTTTTAGTATTAATTATACAAAATAAAATAAACATTTCAGGGTAGCAACGAAGTGTAAATACCTTTATATTACAGAACAGAATTAATTATTTTGTGGCAGTGTTTCAGATCAATTTTATACACAATGTTATGCTACTGTTAATATGAACACGTTCATTTTTTCTTCAAATAATGAAACATAATTCTAAAAAGATTTTGATTATCATATGAACAGTATTGATTGAAATGCCCAGCAACTCTTAAATTAAAATCTTGAGAACAGCCATGAAAAACACAAAAATCTCAGCACAATCTTTGTTTAAAAAGACCTGTTTACAAGAGTCGTTAGGAGCAGTTTTCTGCCAATAAAGGCCAGATTTCGTTTACAGTTGGGACAGACACAGACAAACGATCCTTGGAAGACCCTGACCTGATAGTCCTCCCTTTGCCTGATCAACTCTAACTCCAATGTAGTGACAGTCTCAGTCTGCATCTGCAACAGCTGCTGGGCTTGTTGGAAAAACTTCATCACCTCCTTGAACACAGTTCACAACAAGGGGGATTCCTATTAATGACATACATCCCTGCCTGCTCACTCGCCCCACTACCGTCCACCTGCACCTTTCAGTCTTATTTACCATTTAGCCAATGTTGTCTTTTAGACACCGCAAGCATGGCATGGCCCCAAAAACACGCAATGGGTGAGAAGCCATCCTCACCTGTTTTTCAGCCCTTACAGCAGAAACCTCCTCAGAGACTTTTTTATTCATCTCTGCTTGCTTGGAGTATGAAAACAAACAAAAAATACTAATTATAAAATGATTAATCTTATAAGCCTACTGAAAAAATTATATATTTTTTCCAATGTATTCTAGTTCAATGAGCACACGTTTCCATGTTAACAATTCATAAGAATTACCAAATGTAGCTTGTGCAGCCATTGTTTCTGGTCTTTAACTGAAATTCTCTCTTCTCCAGATTTGCACAATGACATGACTTTAAACTTAACAAATTCACAGTTTAGTTTTTCCATGTCCTGAATAAAAAAGAGAAATATTTTCCAGCAAAATACAAACACATTAATTCATTAAGTAAAAAGTTTCCTTCCAGCAATGAAAAATGATACTTTAAAATATCAAGGCATGAGCAAATGTTCACTTTAAGATCTAAGTTCAGAAGATGGGATGTAACTATGACATTATTATTTGTTCCCGTGACACAACTTCTCTTGATGAAGGTGTAACAATTAAATATGGCTGGCCTTGATCCCCCTAATGGGTATTTGATTATGGGACACACTTGCAGATATAGCCTCTTTTCCCCCAGTTTTCCCTCTGTGTTGCATAGCTGTCTGTTTCCTATCCCTCATCTCCTGTAGGACACTGACATGCTCCATGCTGATAGCAGCTATGCTTCCCCTCCATAGCACAGTGGCACGATGCTAACAGAACCATCTGGCATGTGATGCAGTCTGTTTAACCTTTCTCTGAGCTCATCCTTAATATGAAATTCCTCACATTTCAGTAGCAGGCTCAAAAACCATAAGAAAAAAGAAACGAGAAAGAGCAGGTATCTTTAAATTGTTCTTCCTCATCTTTCTTGGTTTTCTTTATCTACCCAATGTTGAGAGGTGACTTAGATGAACTGCAAAAAGGTGGCAGTTTATCAATCATTTTATTTGGCAACTTCATTAATATAACATAGTCTGATATTAATAAGCATTTTGCTTTGCGACAGTGCATACAAAATCACATTTAGGTGAAACACATACAAATGAAACTTGACAAGTTACTCTTAATATAAAGGTTTGTTGCGATCATCATCTGACTATATAAAAGACAAATGACTAATGAGTAAATACCCATATAATTTTACCTAAGCTATACAATATTTGCTGACTACAAATGTGCAAATATTTCGAGATGTGAGAATAACAGAGTAAAAATTGCCCGGGTCAACGCAGACCCTGATATCAACCTATACGGAGCATTTTTATGACAAAATGGTACACAGAACTAGGAGAAGGCAAAGACGGGCTTTTTAGCACTAGGGTTTGGAAATGGTTTCAAGATATAACAAAACAAGATACCACCACCCTCCTTCCAATCACATTTACAAAATCTCCGCAGTTTACTTAACTAATCATTAATATCGCCGAATACAGATCAACATGTATTCCATTTTCAAACAAAACTTAATTCCTCCCTTAAAAATGTAAGTCAAAAAATAATCCACAGAAAACATTCATTCATAGAAAATATTTTACCTGTTTTAAGCACTTAATAGTTGCTTCATGTTTGTAATTCAGAGCTGATAGGTTCTTATTAAGCTTCACGGTTTCTCCAACTGTAAACACACACATACATACTTAATATACAAATTGTTCTCAACTCTTTTATACAATAGTCATATATGTTCTAATACTTCCTTCACTTAATCATATTGTTAGTGGTAATTATTATGATTATTATTATATACAGTTTGCCCAGTAGTCCTTAAATTAAAGTTCTATGGTATGTCATTTGCCATGACCATCCACTTGGGCATGTAAAAGATGAGACTGATTCTCCCTGTCAGACCTACACAGTAAACATTAATGTGCAATAGTATCCAGACCAGCTTTACAAGATGTAAAAAATGTTCCCTATCTGTACTGAGACAACTGTGACGATATCGCCGCTTTAAATAAATAATGATACCATGGTTTAGAAATAACAGATACACATGTTTATAAAATTCCACTTGACATAAATACAATATTAATGTAACCAAATATTGGACAGAAGCCAAGCAAGAACAACTGCCTGATAGTGGAATGCTCTGTCAATGTTCACATTTCACTGAAACATAAATTCTGTAACGTAAGAAATTTTCATGCATCCCAGGCAATGTTCACATGAAGGGCAAGGAGCAAAGCTTGTTATCGAGTTTCCAAAGTTTGTATGTTCCCCTGGTCCCAGCAGATCGTTTACCCCTTTGTTCAAGATTCCTGTGGGCCTCTTTCACTGTGGCACATTGACGAGTCACAACTTCAAAGTGCCTCTCCACCTCTTTTAGCTGCCTTAGCTGACTGTCTTTAGTCTGCATTTGCAAGTACAACTTCTGCTCCTGCGAAATACATTTAAATGCATTAAACTTTCGTGGTCCACAAGGGTGTGTCCTGAGTCTACTGCTGTATTCCCACTACACTTACAACTGTGTAGCCAGATACAGCATTAACTCTATTATTAAGTTTGTGGATGACACTGTAGTGGTGGGTCTCATCTCTAACAATGATGAGAAGGCCTATCTCATTGAGGTCAGTAATCTGGCATCCTAGTGCAAGAATAACAGCCTCTCACTCAATGTCAACAAAAATAAGAAGTTAATTGTGGAGCAGAAAGCAGCAAAGGAGCTAGTTTTCCCCACACCATAATCCCCCCTCCACCAAACATCACACTTGGCACAATGCAGTCAGGCAAGTACCGTTCTCCTGGCAACCGCCAAACACAGACTTGTCCATCAGATTGCTAGACAGAGGAACAGAATTCATCACTTCAGAGAATACATCTCCACTACTTTATAGTCCAGTGGTGGCATGCTTTACACCATTGCATCTGACGCTTTGCATTGCACTTGGTGAAATAAGGCTTGGATACAGCTGCTCAGCCTTGGAAACCCATTCCATGAAGTTCTCGATACACTGTTCTTGAGGTAATCTGAAGGCTACATGAAGTTTGGAGATCTGTAGCTATTGACTCTTCAGATAGGTGGTGACTTCTACACACTGTGTGCCTCAGCATGTGTTGTCCCCGCTCTGTGATTTTACATGGCCTACCACTTCGTGGCTGAGTTGCTGTTGTTCCCAATTGCTTCTACTTTGTTATAATACCACTAACAGTTGACCGTGGAGTACTCAGTAGCGAAGAAATTTCACGAATGGACTTGCACATGTGCACCTGTTGGAAAACCAATATCGGTTGACCTCTAGTTCCTTTATTGCATTATATTTTTAATTAATTGAAATTTCTTTTGAACAGTACAAAGAGGAACCAGATTTTCATTTCACTGCAGTTTGTACTTATATAACTGTATGTAATGAATAAAATATCTTGAATTAACATTTATTTTTACAATGAAATGCAAACTGGAGACGATTCTCCACAGATATAGAGGGGTCAACACAGCCTTCTATCTTATACAATCTTTGTCTAACATTTAAACCAGCAACTTCTTTTTTTATTTTTATTATTAATATCTATCATTATTGTTTGATAGTCTGTATCAGGCAGTTTTTTCCTTCACCATGGAGGTTCAGCAGAGTGGGCCATAGTTATAAAATATTTTGATAGTGATTTTTTTCTATGCTGCATCCGAGGTTCACAGAATGTCACACACTCCCTATCCGTTACTCCTGATGAGCCGTTCCCTCTTGTGTTCCTCCCACTCCCACGCAATACATATCACTGAAATCCTTACCAGTTCACTTAATGTCTTCTGCAAACTGCACTTGGACAACTGTAAAACAGTAGCAAAAGATTGTATCTTTTTCAATTTTATATTTTTCTGAGTATCTGAAAATTCTATAACCTTAAAATATTTACTGTGCATTATCTGATTACCCTTAATTAATGTCTATATATCAACCCCAGTAATATGAATACAACAGCAAATCATTTATTTGTACTATACGCTATTATACAAAATTTATTAATTATACAAAAATATAATTATGGTATTCTAAAAATCAAATAGCCAAATAAATAATTTATTGTGCAGCACTATGTATGGCTCATATGTGCAATGGAGCACAGCAGCCATCCTGTGGCATGCTACAGCCAAGAGGACAGCCTCCACTATAAAGGTTGCCAATGAGAGCACTTTTCCCAGTCATCAGAAAGAGTTAATGAAGGAAGGCACTCAGCCCAGAGCTTATTTTTTTCAAAGGTTTTACCTTCAACAATTTAAGCTCTTCCTTAAGAGTTCTGATCTCCTTGTCCTTCAGTTCAACAGTTACCTGGTATTTTCCCTTTGAAATAAAGAGTGATATTTAGTCAAAGTTCAACAACAAAATATAATATAAAGCAATCTTCAATACCTTTCTCAATTCTTGTGTTTGAGCCATTATACAAGCACATTATTCAATCTGACAGCTAGCTCTACAAAGTAATACTTGACTTCTTTACTGAGTATGCTCATTAGCAGAGAACACTAAATATTTCAGGCATACCTTCTCTTCTTCCAGCCCCTTGATTCTTGCCTGAAACTGGTTATTAGGATTTTTGTAATGATTACAAGTAAAATCTTTATAATTTAATTTGTCAGTAAAACATTATTGCATCTATGAAAGTGAATCAAAAAGTTAAGACAATGTTTTATCTATATAAAAAAATTACGTTCTCTTCGACAGTCGGCTCCTATAAAATGCTCAGGGTGTACTTAATGTAACCTAAAGAAAAAAATTTCACTAGTTTATTATGCCTCATAGGAAGTTGACTCTAAAGTGTTTGTCAACCACACATGCAAACCATCCCACTCATTTATGTACCTTTCTTTGATACACAAACACATATTTCAGTGTATTATATTAATATTCCTCCACTGATCTGTCAGTGGCTGACACCTTCTGACCAGTAGGGGTTCTAATTGCAGTGAGATATATCTTGTACATCTAGCCTAATAGTGGCAGATATGATACTTATGTTTCAACAAGTAGTATCACTTTTGCATACCAACTACCTTTAGTTATTGATTTATCACTGAATTTTCTTTAATCGGTAGTTGATGGTCACATATAATATAAGACAAATACAACACCTTCTTCTTAAGAGCAGTTACAGATTCAGTATTTTGGTTTAGCAACATGTCAGTTTGATGTTGGAGGGATTCCTGAAAAAAGAACATGCTAAATATTAGAGGTGTGAAAAGCCACAGATTATGGAACAAATACAAAAGCAAATTAAAGTCTCTTAAAACACAACTAAGTCAATAATTAAGAAAAAAGTACATCGACTAGGCCATCTTCCCATATGAAATGGTGAGGTAAGGTGTAAAGATATTGGTAAGACAAGCAAGCAGAAGGTCTCAAATGACTAATAATGCCATATGCAAAATAATTAAAACTACAGGGTGAATACTTCTTTAAAGTGCTATCAAGGACCTATTCTACATCATATCAGATACAGCAGTTCAATGAAAGAGATATAACTGACAGTACAATACATAAATACATTTTGAAAACTAAAAAGAGAAGCATGTGTCTTTACGATAACATGCATATACCTTTTGCCATTCCAGTTCTCGCTTCTCCAACAAAAGTTGACTGATTTGCTCTTCAAATTCTATTTCAGCTTGCTAAAAATAATTCAAAAAACAAAACATGCTAAATATACACATTTTAATATTTTTCTTCATTATTCTTAAGATGCTTCACTTATGCTCAAGACAGAATCATTTAAATCATTTATGAACATGTTAGTTTATGCATTTTAAACATTATTTTAAGGTTTAAACAAAAGTGCTACAGTTTGTGTGGTACTCTGGATGCTTTCAGCAACATCTTTCAGATTATGCACATACAACATGAAGCCAAAATGTAATGTTTGCCCATGACTTTGTTCATTCAAGGAAATAGTGGACATTAGACCTGTAATATTAACACATAGCCATCCTTATCCGCCTTCAACTCTCAAAGGTAGGTAAAAGTCAATTGCTTTCTACTATCTAGTGACTTTTTATATGTATGTGGGAGTGAGCTTGTGTGGTTTATTTATAAGTTCCCATTAAAGTGTGCTCCCAGCATGGAAAATTCTAAAGAAGTGCACACTAGATAAAGCAGTTAACAGTTTGGAGTGAAATAATGAATAGTTTTTTTTTTGTCCTGTAAAGACACCATTAAACTTGGTTATCCTTGTAAATATTAGAGACAAACCCTGATCTAGTGGAATACAATCCATGGTGAAATACAATTCCAAATATGAAAATACAGAAATAAGCCAAAAACCAACAATTAGAGATGCACCAATTGTATCAGCCAACTATCGGTATTGGCTGATACAGCAACAATCCACCAACGAAAGACTCCAACGATATTTACCGTCGACAATTCCCTTTAAAATGGTGATCCATAATGCTTTGCATACCAGCGTACTAAACAGTTAGAAAAACGTCTGCTGCAAAAGAAAATTCAGTGCAGACAATGCAAAAATCAAAAGAAATTACTCAGAAAGTTACTAAGTTCATTACACTTGATGATCAGCTCTTCTCTGTTAGAAATGTTATACAAGATGTATATAGTTATAAAATACAGTGCACTGGGACTGTTGCTGTATGTCATTTGTTTTTTTATTACCCAAAAAATAAATACTTTTTCATATTTTGAAATGTATTTATTTTTTAATTTATTTGAGTCAATGTGTCATTAAATTTATTTAAGCAGAACCTATGTACATCAATGGTACATAACGGTATAAAAAGTACAGAGTGCCGACAGCTCATGAGCTAGCCAAATACAAAAAATATTGCAATTTCAAATCATTTTAGTACAAGTGAAGTATTTGCTTATTTCTTGTTCCACACACATTGTGTTAATAAATGCCGAACCACCTTCTTCTGTACAGAAGTATGTTATATCCGAAGTACAGGAATATTTTAATAACACCCTCTGTAGCTAAGAAACACTTCAGTTTAGCTTAGACATGCACTTCTTGTTTGAGTCTATATCAACAATACAATGAACTGTCAAGTGCTTCTCTAATGCATGCCTCAGGATCATAGTTATTTAATCGTTCATGGTTTTTTTGTGATGACCATAACAATAAAAGGGAAATGATTCAATCATTTATTTATTTGATATAACCTTTAAAACATGTTCAGAACCTTTTAAAGTGTTTGCTCCAGGGTACCATTTTACAAGCAAAAATAGGTACTCCTTTAAGCTCCTTTGTTTGTGACCACATACTGATGTGATGTCTGACTATAACTGATTGCTAAAAAAGTAGGTTTAGCTTCTTCCAAACACTCATAATACACCTCCCACAATATGACATCCCTCAGCTCCTCATGACTTGCCCAAATTGAGCCCATAATTCTCGAGTTCCTACTACTCAATGACAATATGGAAAACTACACTGTGGAACCTGGTAAACTGCTGTCCTTTCTAAAGACACAAATTACCAAATGGTTCCCTATCTCTTTATTTTTTTTTAAGTATTTTCAGATTATGTTGTGGGATTCGTTCTTTATCCACTTAAAAAACTTCTTAAAAATTGCAAAACACTTACCTGCTATTATTAAACTTTTAAAATGTGAAAATGCAAGACATTATTTAATATAAAAAACATTTTTAACCATATTTACACATTTTCTTGTAAAATATTAAAGCTTTCTCTTCAGATTCTCTACAAATTATGTCATTAAACAGCACCCAAATAACAGTACTAAATATGTAATTAAACAGAGTTTGCGTTGCTGAAATCCATACCCTATGAAAACGTAGCTCTTCCATTGCTTCAAGAAGACTGGCTTTAAATTGTATAATTTGGACAGCCAAATCACTCTGATCCAATTGGGCATTAGATGGTGACAGCTGATATTCAAAACCCTCCTGTCCATTCTAGGAATAAGCAAAATGTTAACTTGGAGATATAATACTGGTATAATGTTAATTTTAAAAATGAACATATTCTTGCCTTGTCTTCAGGAATGTCCTTTGCAGTTTCTGCATGAAACTCCATCTCATGTTTGATTATACAACTCTCTTGAGACATCCTCAGCCAATGCTGGAGAAACCTTTGAGGATTAAACCCAAGCACAGATCAGTATTATTATAGGAAACACTAAGTTGACACTTAGATTGTGGTTTTCCTTATTATTGACCAGCAAAGTGTTAGTTAACTAAAAGTAAAATATGAAATGCCTCATCTTGAGTTTTTTGAGGATCATGTTCACCTAGACGTCCTCACAATTCTTACATAAAGATTATGCACAACATATGAAATTGAGCTAATGCTGACTAAAGTTTAATTAAATAACAACTTATAGGAAATCTTTTCATGTGTGTTCTTCTCACTATTTATTACTTTGAAAGCTGTATCTTTGGTTTATCAAGGTGGAAAGGAGGCCGGCCTAAGAATCTAATGGGGGTCAGAGTAATAACAGTGAATGAACAAATTGCACTGTCATTTCTCTTAAATTATATAAGTTATTTAATTTGACCTATGGATAGTCCCCTGTCTCCTCATCATGTCTGACTTTTAAGTGGGAGGTCTTCACTCAAGATGATCCTTTAATAGAAGAGAACCTTTCTCCATTTAACCCATGCCGTTATCAATCATGTGCAGGAATAAATGATCCTGTTAGAATTTGCTACTACCACAAATGACATTGTGACCCGAGGCCAATGTCTTTATTTGCTTCTCCACTGATTCACTTCAGCAGATATTAAACAATTTTATAAGCCATGAACAGCAAAATTAAAAGGACATCATCCATAAAACTGAATAATTCCTATCAGCAACATGATGTCTGTATTATCTTTTCTGAGTTATATGACTATATTGCACTGCATTATAATAGGGTAAAAGACAGGCATATCCAAGGTCCTATGGGTAATAACAAAAAGTATTCAAGCACATTTTAAATTCCATCTGTCATGAAAGCTAATTGTAATTTAAAAAAACTATATATATATATATATATATATATATATATATATTAGTTCATAAGTAAAGTTTGTGAAAACATTCTACTAGGCAACTCAGTAAGAATAATATGGATAACAGGGCTAATTGTTATCTAGTTTATTAAAAATAAAATAGCCATAAAATAATCAATACCAGCTGATACTGTAAAACACTGTTTCTTTCATATTATCATTCAAATAGTATGGGGCACAGATACAATATTTTACACAGATAAACCAACATGTACATCAATTTCATATTTCTAGCTGAAAATAGAAAACTGGCAGGCTAACGCATCAGCGACGGCGTTTTCTAATGCAATCCCAAACACTTAACCAGCTATAGCAGTCATTAGATTAAACAATTGAATTAGCCTAGCGAGTGGTCAGGCAATGCCACACAGCTTATGTGGCGCGTCTCTGGACCACCAATAACGAACCAGACACTCTACTTAAAAACGATATATAATAACCACAAATATGCGTGCTAATGCTCGTAAAATGAAGCGCACATTTTGGCCAGCTTCAACTCTCTAATATGCTAATGCCGCATTCATTAGCTTATCAAGTAACCGTGGCCATAAACGGTTTCATGCACAGCCACAAATGAACAATTTAATGACTTTATCATTATATGTACTTGTATTTCGTTTCATGTGTAGCATGATTTAACGGTTTTATCAATAGATCGCCATTATAACTCACCAACGGTGGTTAACTGAAACAAATATACCACAGATAGGGTATATTTGGGCCTAAGAGTTGTCCAACCTACAAAAACATATTTTGAGTTACATTAACAAGCTTTATTACCAGTGCCTTCGCTTCACATTAGTGTTACAAGTAATCCAGCAACATTGTCTTAAAATACTTCTGAAATGCAAAGTATAATTTCAATAAGTCTTAATAGATTTATTTATCTTGTCAAAGAACCGTTACCTTCAAACGTCAAACAACACGGCGATTTTAGCGCGAGGACACTTTTGGCGGGTTTAATCATAGAGTAAAACGTCAAAAGGTTATTTACAGTTCTTTTGCAGGCTAAGAAGTTACAAGCGTTGGTAAAATACGAGACCGATAATATTATATTAAAGAAACCACTACAACTTTGTAACACTAAACCTACTGCTATAATTGTTACATAGCCTTAATTCACCGTCGATTATTCTCCGTGTTCGCCGCCGTGCGGCGGGTATTTCAGGGTTTCTGCCTCGTGGATGGTGACTCGAAGTTTAACGAATCTTCGTTTTTAAATGATGTACGGTCTCAACAGCACTGTTTTTGCATGTGATAACAACCATTACTCCCTAAAGTGATTAAAGCTTTACTTTCCCCCATAAATAACAAACACATTTATAATTTTCTGATGTAAATGCACATCCTACAATAAAATAGCTAAAGGAGGAGGCGAAAAAAAAGCTAAATGTTGCCATCTTGTGTTAGAAAAAGGTAGGCTATTGAGAAGCACTTTGATGAAAATACATTTTATTTTAGATGGCGGACTAGCTGTCAGGCCTACCGGGCTTTTTCCCAGTGGGTTGATGGGTATGTGGGGTGCCGACATTTATTGCTCGGCAAAAATCGTAAGGGGACCTCAAAAGTCCAGACCCGATTTTTAATCCTGGTCAAGTCCTGCCGAAGCTGTAAACAAAACAGATTTACAGCAATTTTACTAAATATGAAACCTTCATTAAACGCAGAAAATTAGCATTTTGGATATCTGCATTATACTACTTAGAATTGTTGAAGTTGGTTTCAGGTTTCTGACAAGACATACAAAAACGCACTGCTATGTATACAATATATTTAATTAATTTAATTTGAGAACATATGTTTTAATAGCCTACGTGATATCCACACATTATCAAGTTAATTCTGGCACCTGCTTGTCCTGCGTGCATGGTCACGGGAGTCCGGATCCTATCTCGGAAGCAATGGGCGGAACGGAAAGCAGGGAATAACCCAGGTAACTCCAGTGGCCTGCACTACGAAGCGGGGTTACGGGCTTATCGGGGTAACTTGTCGGATTTAAGGTACCACAGTTTAAACGGACTTCATATTCGCTCACTTACATTTTGCCCAGACTACCTTAAATCCGACAAATTACCCCGATAAGCCAGTAACCCCGCTTCGTAGTACATGCCACAGTTCGTCTCAGAATGTTTTGGACTGTGACGGGAAGCGCCACGACGAAACGAGAAGAACATGCGATCTGCACACATGTAGAGGCAGGGCGGAGACCTGAGCCGTGTTCTCCCGGGGTGTCAGGCAGCAGTCCTATTGTACTGCGTAATGTCCAGTCATCCTTTTTTTACATAAATGATTAAAATGAGCAAAATTGTATTTTTTTTTCTCCAGGTAATTATGGAGACTTGTTCTCATAAAAAGTTAAAACTGTGTTCTGAAGTGCGAAACGGACGTGCAAGAACAATTACACCCAGTTTCAGATTGACATCTCTGGTCGATTCACGTTTCCAAGTTCAAGGCGTACGTAGGCCTATACGTTTGCATATTTCACTGACTGGTTATTTTTTTATTCAATTAAATGTCGCACACTTTCACGAGTATTACCTTTATTAATTTCTCTCCAAATTTATTTCAGTTTTTTAGGAATAACAAATATGCACTAAATCAATGTTTTGTTGGAAGATCAATTGTATGTCGCAATCCGTTTATCCAGGTGAAACCTCAATTAGTCAGGTCTGAACAAATACTTGCTCCGAGGTGGTGAGGTCACCGGCGTTGGAGGTAAACAATATGTTTATTTACGATCATTATAGGCTACTTGATATTTTCGTGTGTTTCATCTTTAAATGTATCTTTTCTTGTGTAAATATAGCTTTTTAAATGTACTTACTTTTTTCGATACCGCCTACTTTGCCTTTTACCTACGTTTTCCGAAGAGGGCGGTAGCTGCGTAACTAGCGAAGTGCTTTAGATACTTTGTAGGCTGATAAGATGCTGGTGTCTAAATACCCGAAAAACAACAAATGATTACTCTTCGGTTACACACAGTTAAAGATTTTTAATCCTTCGCAGGTGGATAGAAATGCTATTATATTTATTTCTATTGTGCCAAATCCTTCCATCTGGACAAACGGCATGTTCAAGACACTTCTCTCAAATCAGAAACTCAGTGGAAAGGTCAGATAATGGTGAGTTATTTAAATGAACACTAAAAACTAATTTAGTTTCTGTAGCTGGTACTTTCTAAATTTCAAATGTAAAGTTATGTTGCAAACGATGGATTTTCAAACCCACGTTCTCATTGTGATTTTTAAAAACGTTAGCGCATGTTAGTTTGCGGGTTAAATAAGCGGAAATAACACGTTTTAGGACACTTAGAGTAGTCATTCTTGAGGTTAAAATGACAGTATTTACAATGAATGCCCTTTGATTTGTGTGTGAGACAATGATTGGGCCATATCATGCTGGTTACATATATTTAAGGAACTCCAGTAAAAAAAATTATTTGAATCTGAATAAACTAATCATTTAGCCATTGTTGGCTTTTAGTGTTCTTGGAGGAGGCTGGGGCAAACAACGTGCTAAGGCGGCATCTGCTGTTCAATCGATTCGACCTGGAGGCCTTCACGCCGGGGAACCTGGAGAGGGAATGCTTCGAGGAGATCTGCAACTATGAGGAGGCCCGGGAAGTCTTTGAGAATTACCCAGAGACAGTAGGGGCCGCTCCGATCAAAGATCGCTCAGGGTATTTGGATGTCGCGAAGACTAAAATCCTTTAATGTTTTAATCTTTTCCAGGATGCCTTCTGGAAAGAATACATCGAAGGTAATACTTGTGGAATACAATGCAAACAGGTCTAAATGCTACCTCTTTATTTGGCTTTTCTAGAATTGCATTCTTTGGGACAGTGACAGAGCGGTAATTGTCTTTGGCAGGGTGGGGTGGGTGGTTGGATGAAGGACACAGCTTTAGGGAAGAAGCTGTGTCCCATTCTTTGTGCTTGCTTTGATTACGGTGAATTGCTTGCTAGAAGGCAGAGCAGCACACAGGCTGTGTCCGGGGTGGGTTTTTGTCCATGGTGATACTGTCAAGTTCTGGCAGTTCTGATCCAATGACCTGTTGTGCTGTTTTCAGCACTCGTTGTAGGTCCCTCAGATCCCTGGTTGTGTAGCTAGAGTACCAGACAATGATGCAGTAGGGCAGTATGCTTCCCATAGTGGACTAGTAAGCATGTACAAAAATATTGTTTCTTCAGTTAATCATTTTTAGAAATGTATCATATTCTATACTGATCTGTAAAATTAATGGATGGATCTTTTAGGCTAATAGGCATTTTTTCTGGTTTTCTAGGTTAATTTATAGTTAAACATAGGGTTGCACTGGACTATATTGCAACGTCGGTTTTGGTGCCACTTTGATGCCAAGCTGTTGATTGAAATTTTTTGCCCTGTAGTGTTCAGGCAACAGAAGTATCACTGCACATGATGTGCCTTCGCTTGTTAACATTACACTTACCCTGATGTCAGCAGAATTCTAACATTAGCTAATAGCTACCGTAAACACGATTAAATGCCTAAAGGTAAACGATTTGAATTGTGGCTGTATTTTGCTCAGAAAGGCCTTCTCATGCAAAAAAATGACTGATTTATGTTTTGGCACGTATATTTAAGCTGAAGTCCTTCTGAAATGTAGCATGTTAACATTTTAGACTTGCCCATTTTTATTTTAAGCTGTTCTTTTTAGTCTTTTTGTGCTTTGAAAGAGACTAGTTGGCTTTTGTTTTTAAGGAACTATACCCTTATGTTCCTCCAATAAAAAGATTTTGGTATAGAGGCCTTTGGCCTTTCTTTAGTGGCTTTCACAGTTTGTTTCCAGTGACTCTGCATTTGTAAATCTGTGATCTGTTTAGAGCTTTTTTAACATCTATCTGAATATGGAAAGCTGCTATATAGTGTTTCATGACTCATTACTATGTAACTGATATTGAATCTTTAGCTTGTGAATCAGAATTGAATCGGGCATCTGTGCCAGTACATGATATCAGCAGATGAGAGGGCAGATGTGAATTTTTCTATTTTCTGAGGAAAAACAGGCTTTGTTGAGTTTTTCTTTTTTTTAGCAAGGGTTGAGATGTTAGGAGACCAGGAAAGATCTTTCCGTGCTTTTGATCCTTTCTCCATGGATGGGGAAGGGGGTGGGCCTGCTAAATTTCCTAAACTATACAGTTATGCTGTGTTGGATTTGAACTCATAACTCAGAAATTCAGAGAATTTCAACTGAAACTCCACCTGAAGTCAGAACTCCGACTCATGAAGTCCAAGGAATCGTCATTTCCCTGAGCTCAGAATCCAAGATGGCTGCACCCTTTATTAACAGAAGTGAAAGTAGTAGTTTTATACTGTTTATTAGCACTTACACCATATCTGTGGCTCCTTAAATCAGGTGTACACACAATACTGTATGGGTGTGTTGCTAGAGTTTTATGTGCAGAACACTATGTAATGTGTTGTTATCAATTGATATTGCTAACAATAGCTAACACTAACACAAGTGGGCTAGAACTGGATTTCATGTTTAGTCTGATTGTTGGATTTAAAGTAGTCTGAGCTAAATGTAAGTGAATGAAGATAAACCCCATTTAAGGGGTCGTGTGTGACGTCATTCTCAGTTCCGTCCTCCGAGGTAAATGGAACGCAGCATTATCTCCTTGGTTTTGGTGGTGTTTACAGCCAGGTTGTTCTCTAGGAATCACTTTGCTAAACATTGTACCTCCTCCCTGTGAGCTGTCTCTCTGTTGCTGGACATCAGTCCAATTATGGTGGTGTAGCCCATAAATTCCACTATGGTGCTGGTTGGGATTATCAGAGTGCGGTTACTAATGAAGAGAATGAAAATGATTGGGCTTAGTACACAGCCCTGTGGTGTTCCTGTGTTCAGGATTAGTGTGGAAGAAGTGAGTTTTCCAATCAATCACAATTCACTTTATTGGCCAGATACAACTGTATATACTAGGAGTTTGTTTTGGCAGTATTGATGCATACGTTCACAGACAACACATGGCATAAATCCATTCTGAGATCTGTCTGATTGGACGTCCATAGTCCAGGTGCATAATGGGTTTCCCACCCCCAGTCTGCTGAGCTTGCTGCCCAGTTTGTGTGGAATTATGGTAATTAATGCCAAAGTGAAGTCAACAAATAACATCCTGACATAGGGGTTTGCGGTTTTCAGACGCGTGAGAGCGGAACCGACGCAAGCGGAAAATGCAGAGAAGGGGCAGTGACGACCCAAAAAAACTGTGCACACAGCTTTATGACTTAACAAGTGCATCATTACAACACACATACACTTACAGATCAACAATCTCCAGGAAATGCATACCATCCACATGATCTCATGATAACGACACTTTGATAGCTTGATTTCAACAGAGCCAACAATGTTTACTGACATAAAGCAAATCAGTGTTTTAAGCAACACCCAGGTTAAACAGTAAGTGACTGCTCTCCCAAAGTCATTTTTTCTGGCTTGCATGTTTTGACCTGAAGCAGTTGGATGGTCAGTGCTGGTTGACATGCTAGTCCCCGAGTCGCTCTGGCATGGGTTTTTTTTTTTTAAATCAATTTTTCGATATTCATTTTGTTTGGTAAAAGCTAGAGACACTAAGCTAGCTACCTTTATACTGAGTCCACCACACACAATGCAACCCAACAACCTTATGATACATTAATAGCTTGCACTTACCCAGACAACCAGGGGGATTAAAAATGTAGGTTTTGGTTTTAACAAATTAAACACCTTTTGTGTTGAAGAAAACACAGAAAGAAAAGCGCTATCACACAGTACAATGGAGTTCATGATTAATGTCCTTATTTTGTGGTTTATTTGGAGTAGTTTTGGCCCTCTTAGATACATTGAGTATGCAGTGCAGCGGTTTTCATTTAATTCTGTTGCATGTTTAGGATATTTTATGAAATATCTCAGTTTTTATGTGCTTTCTCCATTTCTTCCTGCTCTTGTCAGCTAAAATTTACAGCAAGCACTGCACTTCTGCTGTAGACCAAAGTAATCCCTTAGCAGCAACGTTTGTTAAATATTTGTTGCTACCCAATCTGTACAGCCTACCCAATCCATTCTTTCCAGGTACAGCGTTGTTACTACTGACAAAAATGCAGATACTAGACCCCTATTATTCAAACCACGGTCCTCGAAGATCAAGCACTGCTGATTTTCCAGCCTTCCTTTACCTGTCAGTCAAGTGTGAAGCCTCTGACCAATCAGAATCAATAATTATTAAACTAACTACCTGGGAGAACTGAAAACGAGACCCGGATTTGGAATCAAGGTCCAGATTTGGAGAGCCCTGCACTAGACCATTGTTGTACTTATGTTTTTAAATCATTTTTAGTGATAGCATATCATTGTCTATGGAGATAAAAACTTAACAGTTATATGAATTAACAATTAATATTGGCTAGTCATTTTTCAGCAACGGTTGTTACTACATTTTTTAGCAGTTGGTAAATTAAATCCTCAACAGTTTGCCCATCTCCAGTGCTTCATTCAGCAATATAAGAACTATACTGCACACAACTTAACTCTGTATGTGACTCAGTCAAACTTAGTGCGTTTGTTGTGGGAAACATGCCTCTCCCAGTCTGTGATCCCCTTTCACATACAAAACCTGTTAATGTGTCAGGTAAAAACTACAGAGTACAGATAATTTTTCATTCCCACTCAGTCTTCCATAATGGTAAAATATCAGGTATTATTTACTCCCAACTAATATCAATATAGTGAATAAAGAGGAGAAGTCCTCTCCTCCCTTCTCGAACATGGTAATCTATTATGGTTTTGCATTCACACTGGAGCCATGATAGAAAGTTCTGCTGATGTCACATGGTCGCCATGGGACAAATTAATGGGTGGACTTTACGTTTAGCTTCCATTCCCACATGATTAGATGATTGGTAGGATTGATGTATTTTTATCGGCAAGTGTTTGTTACGATGCTTCTGAAACAAGTGGTTTAGTAGATTCTGGCTACACATAAATTGTATAAAAATACTGAAGTACTTCATCTGATCCAGGGCACAAGGAGTCTCATCCATCAAGGCTAGATGTGACTGCTCTTTTGGTTGGCATCGTAGTGACTGGGGTTTCCATTTTCCTCATTGGTCTGCTGATTTGGTACCTCTGCCAGCTGCAGTACAAAAACGCCTCCCCTAGGTAAGTATTCTACTATGTGCTTTCGAGATAGAAGTGTTCATGTTGGAACTGCTCATTTGTATGATGCCATTGTAAGCTTATTAACACTCGGTATGAAGAGAATGTGGTGATGAAGCTCTGACTCATTACGTGGGGGACACAGTTCCCCCAGGGTCTCTCTGCAGCGGAACAATGGTTCCCTAATGGTTAGAAGGCTGGAAGAGATCTCCCTGCAGCCTGTAGGTCCACATTCAGATGAAATGCATCCCCCCGGGCTCCCCTCCTATGAGCAAGCCCTGGCAACATGCGGGCCTCACGATGCCGCTCCGCCACCATACCCAGGGTAGGAACAGAGTAAGCTGTACATAGCGACACGCTTCCTGTGAGAACGACACCTGTGTCTTCTTGCAGCATCAGAAGTGAATTTTATACAGGGGAGAAGCCAAGATCATTACTGTAGTAGCGGGCCAGCTGTATATTGTTTTGACTTTTGATGATAAATATGTACGTGGAAAACATGAAAGGATGAGTCAAGATTATGCTACCAGACGTGGCTACCATGGTGGCTTTGAGTGAATTCACTGACATTTCTCATGGTTTGCTTCTAGGTCCCGACCAGGGAGTCTTTCAGAATGAAGCCTGTGATGTGATTCGGAGCGACATTTTGGAGGATTTCAGTTTTGTCTCTTTTTATATTAATGAGTGTAAATATGTGCAGTTTTAAAAAAAATTCTTCAATATATACATTTGCTAAAACTTTGATACATCAATGAATATACCATGAGATGAATGGGAAGCATGTTTAAGGTGCTGATCAGGCCCTTTCTGTAAAATGTTTCTGGCAGTTCCTTTTTATTTCCTCTTTTTTTCTTCTTTTTCTTTCATGGGTCCATACAGCACAAATTACAACGCAAGCAAAATAACAGTGTTTTCACTGGTTAATGAGGCGAACATAATTTCCAGAA
>JAODUD010000008.1:22107287-22144614 GCA_026784285.1 Stomatorhinus walkeri | reverse complement strand
CAAACTAAGTATGAAGAACCCCCCCCCCCCCCCAACATTTCTAACATGGCAGTACATTTTCTACATACCATTTTAAATACAAGCATCGTACAAGGCTTTACGGCTTGATGGAGGTATTTTAAATGACTGTATTAATGTCATAGTGCCATGTGAAATGCTCAGGGTTTTGCAGGTTTTAGGTTTCCTTACTGTAGAATCGGAAATGTACAGTGCCTAGGATTCAAAGCTCAGCATGATTTTTGTTAATTCTGCTTATGCTTTGAGGAAGAGGGCTTGGCTGATTGTAACAAATGGTTTGTCTTCTGTTGTCCATTGTAGTGGAACATAACTTGATGTGTAAATTATGAAATCATATTTGCCCTCCTAATGAGGATGACAATTTCTAGTTTATCTAAAAGTTGATTTTTGTTCTAAAGAATTAGTAGTAGACCTATATAGGGATTTTTTAATAAACAGAATGTTATTAATAAATCAGTATGATTTTTTTTTTGATATGATGAAAATAATTCAGTTGGTTTTATTTTAGTTTATGCTTTTGAATAATCCATAGTAATTCACAATAATATGGAGACTAACAAATGATGTACTAAAGGTTTATTTGAGGATTATTTTATTCTACTATATTTGAATCTCATAGAGCACGAACAGAAAGCTACAAAATTTGACCAGAATGTGTTGTATTCATCATGTGACCCTGTACTGCATAAGTGCTTGGAAGATGGGCGGATGGGTGGGTGAATGGTAACTATCACCACATCTTTGAAAATAACTACTTCACAGGTATGAGGAGATTGAGACGATCCCTCGCAGCACAGGGCACAACACACGGGTAACCCTGGATGGGACGCCAGTCCATCACAGGGTGCACACGTACCAACACACTCTGAGATGCAATTTAGAGACGCAACTTCACCATTTGGCCGTTTTGGACTGCGGTAGAAAGCCGGAGTACAGAATAATAAGAGTAAAGTAAGCTATATAGCCCTTACACTGGATGTGACAATATTTCAGTACCCTTAGCTATTTACATGGTATATATTTTTATACTTGGACAAAGCAAAATAAAAGTCGCAATGTCACAGATGTTTAGGAACTCCATGCGTTTTAAACAATACGTAAACTGATCAGTTCACCGTACCGTATACCCGATGGCATCAGTTGAGCATAGATGAGCTGTATCACGTATATATTGCAGCTATTATTAAATTAATACTATATATTAACAAGGTTTAATCTAAAGATGAGAGTGTTTTTGTTTAAAGAATATATTGACCTATGTCAAGATTTTATTGCTTACGTTAATTACCGATCGCTAATTAAATCGTTTTCAGGAGGTATGATTTGGCATACCGTAAGTTCTTGTACATTTGGAACATTACCAAATCCAATGCGCATTGTCCCGTTTGTACTCCTTTAACCCCGCACACATTTCCATGATTTACCTGTTTGTTTATCCTGTTTGAAATCCTTAATCCACGCATACATTTTCATGATTTACCCGTCTGTTTTTTTCCAAGTTGTTCTGCTTAACCCCCGAGACGCACAGAATTCTGTGATTTACCTGTTTATATTCAGTGACATAATTTAAGAAACTTCCAACTCGATGTGTAGGAGGTGCATCCTGGGAAATAAAGCAACATGGGGATCTGATCCAAGCCGCACCATGCAGCACCGACACCATGACTGACTGAGAGACAGAGACAGTAATAATAATAATAATCATAGAATAATCTGATATTAGGAGGAACCTTGCAGATCCCCCAAGCTTGCCGGGCAGCCGGCGCGCATTTCCCGGTTTATCCTCCGAGAATGTGATCGCTCCTGGCCGCCGGAGCGATCGTATGTGTGCCTGCTTCGGGAAGGGCGATCGGGGAAGCGCATCCCTCCACATCTCTGCCGGATGATGGACAGGAATTACCCGGTTTCCAGCTTCGCAGAGCCGGCAGCTCCAACAGCACAGCCCGCAGCTTGGGCCTACGATCGGGGCACTGCGGGCATTAAGCCGAGGTGAGGGATGGAAAAGAGGAGAGCGGAGGGCCGTGTGGTTGCCGAATAAAGCCCGGTGATGGAGGGCCTAGCGTAACAAATTATTAATGTGTTGAGCTTTTGAAGTTTGTAGGGCATCCGGCGTTCCGTATCAATGCACTTTTTTATTATTTTAGCAAGCGCAAATAACTAATTTGCAAAAGGAAATGGGAGGATTGGTGAAATAAGTAGCAGACCCATTGTAGCACATGTATAGCAGTGCTGGAAGTTGATTGGCATTATGCAAAGAGCACTGTGCATTGGGTGATATATAAATATAATGCGCCTGCTTTGATTAGCAGAGATAATGGGCTCGTATCCGTGTCTTTATTTTGTTGCGCTTGAGAGACGCAAAGGCTTCACTAAGTGCACCGAACTGGCCCATTGCTAAAGAAAACAAGTTACCAGCTGCTTATAACGTGCAGCTCACTAATGTAGCACTGTTTCGATTTTTCATTAGCTGACGTGTCGTGTATTAGCTTTGGTTGAGTACTTGTGGCAAATCCGTAAAACCATGTTTACACCCACTTTTGATCATTTTACATGCAGATAAGAGGCATATGTGGTGAGACTTAAACTCCGATAGAAGTCCTTTTGTCCGTGTCTATTTGCAGCAAATCATCGGTAAATAGTCTAATACCGGTGATGATTGATCTGCATTCTCCTTAAACGTGGTCTAGTTCTGCTGCAGGGTTAAATGATCGCGGTCTAATGTGTGTCACAGTAACGATACAAAACTATGTATACCACATGGCGTTATTTTATGTTTTAACTAATAAAATAACTTTTGGTTGCATTGTCTTTTGAGCTAGAGATGTTTGACTACTAACTCAATTCCAGGTCACTAGCTTGGTTTGGAGGTTGAGGCATAATGCACAGTACGATATCACTCATATTTAATGTGATACTACACTTTCAGGGGGCAGATCAGCCATTCAGTGTACCTGTCGCCTGACTACTGTTATGAGCAGCGTGAGCCGGTATTCCAATGACAGTGTGTTTTGCTTACAGCTTAATAATATATTCAAATAATTGGTTCGGGGCATCTTGTCAGATACTGCTGAGCTTTTTTTGTTTTGCTGAATCAGACCTATTGCACAGGGTTTTGAAGCACAGCTTAATTTCTTAAGAAAACACTGGGTGGGCGGAATGATTCCCGCATGACCTGCAGGCCTTTACGGACAAAACGACAGGAAGGCAAGCGCTTCTGTTTGACAGCAAGTATTTCTGAGGGAAAGAATTTTTAGTATTTTGATTAGTGAAATACTTAAGTGGGTGCTCAGGTTATTTTCTTACTATAGCAGTGGTGTGGTAGGTGTTTTTGGGTCTGTAGTCCAAGAATGATTGCTGTTTCAGCATAATTAAACCTGAAATAATTCATGAACACATTGCGATAAATGTGCTAGCAGCTTTAAGCTGGGGCAGGCCATTTTCATAGAAGTATATCCATGTGCATCATACACCTTTAGGTGTGTCCAAACATGTCTGCCGAGGTAATGTGTGTGCAGAAGCGTTTAGCTGTGACATACTGTCCGTAACTTGTGCAGAGCAAATAACAATAATTTGCCTGATATTATTACAAATGAAAGGGGAGTCGGGGAAATTGTCTTCTGCTTCACCAGACTTTTTTGGGGACCTTAAAATAAACCTGGAATGTGTCCAACAGTAAGTCAGCCTGCCCGGGTTTGCCCCGGTCGAGACCGGTGTCTTCAGATGGGGGGCCCTGTATTATGCGGCTTGGATTTTAGGTTGCTGTTCACTTTGCCCCCAGGTAAGGTGTAATCGGTGAAGGTGAGCAGAATGAGGTCAGATCACCAGTACAGTCTTTATGTGGGACCACAAGCTCAGACACAGGAACATGGACTAGGGTGGCTTCGTGGACCCTCTTGGAGGATACAGGCTCAGTTCAAGACCAGAATATACATTTAATGCCTTTTTAAATTCCTGTCATGCTGTTCATAGGAAGGTCAGTCGCTTCTTTTTTTTAGAGAACTGTGATACATGCACAGTGAATTGAGAAGTTAGCTTGTCCAGAAAGTTAGCTGTTGTAGTTTCATTATAGCTCAGACATTTTTGGTTCCTCACCTGAAAGGTACCTTGTGATTAACTACAGTGTGTATCGTAAGGCTTTCTATTCCCAGAACGGTCAAGCACAAGATGTTGGCGCTGTATGAAAGTACCAGTATGACCGACACACAGTGTTGTCTTCTGGAAAACTTTATTTACTCTAAATTTCTGGTCAGTGTTTACTTTTTTTTTTCCTTTTTACATACATGTAGGAAAATGGTTTCCAGTCTAATATGGGAAGAGCAGATGTTTAGATGTTTGTATTTAAACATTGGTCCTATCTATCTTTGGTGTCCTGCTATCTGCCTGATGCTGGCCAGTACACTCTGTCATAATCCAGACACTATCCTAGTCTGAATTTCACTTATATTTTCCTATTGAAAAATGAATTGTAGGTGTGTAGCATTGGATAATGCATTAAGCATTAAGATCCTGTCCAGCTGTCCATATCTTTTAATGTTTTTCTGTTGAGCCTCCAGGAAAGTTCTCCAAAACTGAAGCGGCAGTAACCCCTGTAAACTTGGTTTTTACTAAATTTCTTTTTGCATTACTGAGGCTCCACATGCATGCTTTGGAACATGTTCCTGAAACCTTTCAGCAGAGAGTAGGATGAGTACAGCTGGTAGCATGTTAGCAATTATGTTGGGGTATGAAATGAACTGTACAGTTGAAGACAAAGCTAATCAGAAGACCTAAGATGGGGGTAGTGTGCAGGTCAGTGGGTTAAGCTGCTCTCCCTGTGATAAGAAGGTTTTCAGTTCAGGTCTCGTCCCCAGCAGAGTAGTTCTTGAGCAGACCCCCCATCACCCCCAAAAAGGGCTCCAGGCAGGCTACCTGGATGGCTGGCCCTGCCCTCTCTCCCCACCTCACTTATACATGTGTGTATATTTCTTTCGTAACAAAGACATAGCGGCATATGTGAAAACGCATTCCAATGTACCTGAGCCTGTATAAATGGTAAATGAAGCTTAATTTCATTTTCATTTTAAGGGTTTTAACTCCGAACTGCTCCATGTCCCTGTGTATTCCGGAATGATGGTAAAATGTACCAGTTATTTGCTCGGTTTTTCACAGCGATTGCTGGTGGCACTACATTGGTGTGGTGATGTGCCGTTGTGGGTGATACTCTAGGTCAGCCTTCATGTGCCTGCTGAGGCTACTCACCTCTGAAACTGGTTTTCAGTTTCGTATTGACTGTGAGGAAGGTCTTGCTTCCATAAAATTGGTCTTATTAATACTCATAATGCTCTAATTCAGTTTACAGTGTACTGTTGCATTGTTTATTGATTTATGCATTACATCTTGATTATAATCTAATATTAGAAAAATTAGTTGTCAAATGTTCCCTTGGGTGTCTGGCCTCATCTATGATTACATGACCTTGAGGCTCTAGGTCCATATCCATGCTGGTGGAGCTGAGCACCTCTGTCACTGGGTTGTCTCACTTTCGGGATGTAGGGCTGAGCACCTCTGTCACTGGGGTGTCTCACTCTTGGGGTCTGAAGACCCAGCTATGTTCTTCATGTTAATGGCAGTTAGTTTTTCAGCTCATCTTTAATTACTGCCATTTCTGTACTGCAAATGTGTGATTGCTTAATAATGTCATCTTCTCTGCAGCTTGAACTATGAATCCTCGCACCCAGAACCTGAGCTCATCCACCGGCAGACCTACACTTCCACTCCTCAGATCCCCTCCTATGCCACTGCCCACCACCCCATCGGTGAGGTGTCCCAGGTTCTACCGGATCTTATTGGCCTCGCTCCATGTCTAGTTCTTCCTTATTGATGCTTCTTGTTTGTATCTGTCCACCCAGGCCTATCTGGGATCTTTGATCCCGGTCTGCACACCACAGGTAGTAACACTACCGAAACGCCCGTCATGAGCTTCTTGTCTGCTATTGAGCCCCGAACCCCCCAGGCTGGACCTGCTACTGCTTCCCTTCTTCCCCAGTTCAGGGCGCCATCATGGCAGACAGGTACACAGGAAAGCCTGTGAAGAAAAACACCTGCACGGCTGCTTGAGTGTCTGTGTGTTCATGTGTGTCTTTGTCTGAGGTAGAATATTCCATGTGTGTAAAACATGCTTCCGTAAGTTCTGCAGGATTTGCATGCCTCTCTGTAGACTTGCTTACTCGCATATATGAAAACAAATAACCTGCATTGTGTCCCTGTCAGGCATGAATTCATCTTCAGCTACAGAGTTGTTTGTCACTGGAGCCCTGCCTTCAACAGGAACGTTCCCCTCCTATCAGCACCCCAACACCTTCTCCGCTCGGAGTTTCACCGCCCACTCATCTCTAGCCATACAGGATGCCGCCTTCAGCCTGCCCTCCAATGGCTTGCTATCCTCCCATGATCCTCTGCTGCAGATTAAGTCTACCCAGGGTGCAGTTTGCTCTACTCTGACCTATGAGCGCCTTGGTGCGACGGCCCTGAGCGCCAGCGTCCCACCGCAGTCCTCCACTTATCGCTCCGCGCAAGAGTCGGCACCGCACCTCCTTCAGCCTCAGTTCAGCGTACTGCCTTCAGCGATGGCCAGCCCTCAACAAGCCCCACAGCCTTACAGCCCGTCCGCCTTCACGGGCTCCGTCGAGAGAGCGCTTCAGCGGGAATGTAGTGTGATTAAGCACCATCAGCGGCCTTCCAGCACCCCGTCGGTTCAGGCACAGCTGCACGGCAGCTCCCAGCATTCCCTGCAGGGCTACCTGGCTGACAAGAGTGACACCCCCTTCCAGGACCCCTCACGACAGGTGGTCGTTCCTTGCAGCCCCTCAGGAGATTCTACTCAGGTGAGCAGTGGTGGACTACAACAAAAGACATCTCAAGCCACACTGGAGCAAACTCAGGCCTATGCCTCTTCTATCCCGTCCCCAAAGTTTTCCCCAGTGCAGTCCGCTGCAAAAGTCAACGACTCTTCCTCAAAAAAGACTCCGCTTCCCCCTGAGGTTCCCACATCCATTGGCACCTCTCCTGACCAGCCACTGCAGAGCTACCCTTCTCCCACCCAGCAGCTGAGCCCGGTGATTGCCAGCCAGTCGCAGGCTTACACATCTGCGCAGCTGCCCAGCTTGATGTCCGTCAGTCCCTCACAGAGCTACGGTACATCCCAGAGTTTGCCAAACAGTATCAACCACTCACAGATGTATTCTTCCAGTCAGTCCGAGAAGTTGCCTTTATATAAGATCCCTACCACTTTTGCTGATCAGTCTGTCAGTGTATCTTCTACAAACCTGGTGCAAGTTTACTCTTCCAGTCAGCAGCAGGGCCTGGCTCCGGTGGGGCACAGAGAGGACTATGGAGTTCAGGCACAGGTGCTGTGTTCGGGGAACCCCTCTCAGAGGTATCCCTCTGGTCACTCTCAGGATTTGCCTGCTGTGAGTTACTCTGCACCATCCCAGAGTTTAGTGACAGTGAGTCCCTCTCAGAGTTACGATTCAGGCCAGTCGTCTCAGTCCCTCACCTTTTCCTCCACCCGTGGTCATAATATGCCAACGCTACAGCCAGCCCAGGACTACATCCTTGCGCATCCACCCAATGATGGGAAAACGGAAAGCACAGTGTCCCCACAGCCTCAGAAGTATGTGACTGTTCAGCCTCCCTCTTTCGCCTCTGCCCCTCTTTCCGAAGCCTTACAGAACAACAGATCCTCCGATGAGTACAAGCGATCTTACAACAGGAGAAAAGTAGAATCTGAATCATTTGATGCATCTAAACAGGAGGGAACAGAATTTTCTGTTCCAGATTTGCAGACCCTACAGCAGACTTCCTTGGAGGCATCAGCTCAAACCCTTGTGGGCGGCGACATGGGAGCTCAGCATGTTGTATATGTCGTCTCTAAGATGGATGACCGGTACAACGCGCCTAGCGTGATCAGGAGCAGCTTACGGCCAGAGGACCAGATGAACCCGGCGCTCGCAGAGTCTAAAAAGAACAATAGAATGGCTTCCATGAGCCATCATGGACATCACATGTTAAGTGCAACCAGTCAAGCAGAGCTAGATACCAAGAAGAATCCCCCTCAATTACAAACTTCACATTTAAGCATGAGCGCAGAGGAAATGAGTCAACGTAAGGAAGTGCAGTCTCAAGGCCAAGGGTCTGAGGCTGTGGGCATCCAGCATGGTCAGATCCACGCTGCACAGCCGCACCTTGCACAGTTTATTCGCCTGCCCAATGCTCAGGTCCTGCTGGAGCCTGAGCGTGACCTACAGATGATACTATTGCAGCAGACCAATCTTCACCCAGGCACAGAACTATCCAAAGTTTCAAATCAGATGCAGCAAATTCAAATGCAATACTTGCATATGGACAATCAACTTATTAGCCCCAACAGTGGGCAGAGCCAACAGCAACCTACTGTTCCTCAAAACTCTGATGTCCTCAAAATGGACCTTTCTGATTCATCGAAGTCACTCCATCAGCACCTGATGCTGAAAGAGAACTTCAGCCAACCAAATCAGCAGGATGGAAAGCAGCACTTTGCTCTCAGCTCCATCTGCTTTTCTGACTCCATGCTTCTGGGTGATGAGAGGAATATCTTGTCCAATGTTGATGACATTTTAGCTGCCACTGCTGCTGCCTGTGGAGTCACTCCTCAGGATTTTGTCAAAGCCACCTCCTCTGAAGGGGAAATGGCATCATTAGCAAGCCCTACAGATGCAAAGGGACACTTTCAGATGGTGGAAAGCAGACACATGTCTCCCAGTTTTTCCTCACAGCATTCAGCTATTTCCAACACTCAGACTATTACCATGTCTCAAAATGGAGGCCATTTACCTATGGGCCTCCACTCCCTGCCTAAAGGAGGTGTCACAGATCACCAAGCACTTGACTTGTTAAACTCACATAGTTTGGCAACCACTGTCAACTCTATGTGTGAGAGGGTGGTCAGCTCTTCACAAAAGCCCCGAAGCAGTAGCCATGGTTCAGTAGAGGACAATGAGGATGTGCCAGAAAAGCATGCTGTGAACCACAGAAATGGCTTAGAATCATCTGGGAAGAGTAGTAGTGACAAGAGCCCGGTGTCTGAGAATGATATGCACCTCACTAGTGAGGAGAGCAATCAGATGGGACATGTCAGCAAAACAAAGCTGGCTCTGGGTAAGGAGCACAGTCAGTGCACCGAAATGGAGAATCTCATGATGGATTCTTCTGGTGATGGGTACTCCAAGAAGAAAAACAAGTGTAAAGGTTCCACAAAGCTAGCTAATGAGGAGGAGAACAGTCACCCAAAGTCCATAAAGCGCAGTGGCCAGGGCAAGCGGCAGAACTCCCGTGGGAGTGACACCAACTCCCCCTCCACATCTGATACCTGCTATGATGGCTACCAGCAGCAAGAGAGGATGCGGCAGAAGATCCGGGAGGTGGAGGAAAAACAGCCAGAGGTCAAAACTGGCTTCATTGGTTCCTTTTTAGACTTCCTTAAATCTGGACCGAAACAGCAGTTCTCATCTCCACCGATAAGAATGCCAAACAGATCTAGGAAACCTTCTGCATCGTCCAGGCGGGCCTCCTGCCCTCTGCCTTTGCCTCCCAGGCCTCAACCTCCACTGACGCCACTAATGTCACTAGAAACCTGCAGCTCAAGTCCATCCAAGCGGCTGGATGATGAGCTGAACAGAAACCTAGAGACCTTACCGTCCTTCTCTTCCGATGAGGACGATTCTATGGGCAGAAATCAGGATCTTCAGAAGAGCATCAATTCTGCACTCTTTGCCCTGGATGAAAGTGCAGATAAAAGAAGCAAGCTAGGTAACAATGGGAACTTCATTTGATTTAGTGATTTTTTAAAATAGGTCAGCAAACTCTGTAATCTGAGATGTTCTGTGGGAACGGAACCAGGGATGCAATCTTTATCTTTTTAAGTTTTATTTACCTATTTGAATAATTTCCTCTGAACACCTTTCTGCCACTTCTATACACGTGCTGTTTCACTTTACAGATAAAGTTCCCGGCGCCGCTGTAAAGCCAGAGAAATCCCCCAGCATGCCTCTCACTGAACAAATGGCCCAAGATCAGCTTCATGCTACAGCCTCAGAAGCTCCTGTGCAGGAGTTCCTGAAGGACGTCCCCCTGGATCAGCTCGCCCTGAAGCTGACGTCCGTGGCCATCGAAGGCTTAACAGACGAGGAGCTGTCTGACAGTGGTGGGGAGGGGATGTACCGTGAGCGGGACGAGTTTGTTGTGAAAATCGAGGACATTGAGTGCCTGAAGGTAAAATACATTGAATCTAGGGCTACAGGCTTTTAAATAACTGCACATTTTACATTTTAAAAAGGAAATCATACCAAGCTGTGTCACTACTACTTACAGTTTGTTACGTATGTATCCTATTTACTGAGATACTTTAACTGCAATACAGAATATGTACCTTTTTTGTTTAATGGCATTTTATGATCTCACCATGTGGCAGAGAGTAAAACAGGATGCAAATATGGATTTTTATGCCTGCATGTGTCATCACCCACCCAACCTCAACTTACTTTCATCTGGAGAAAATGGTTTTCGTAAATTCTACTCCAACTTATTTCCCATTTCGCACTTTTTTTTTTTTTTTTAAAGAAAGATTAATCTAGACAATGTTTTATGTACTGGCTTGTGTGGCTTAGTGGGCTAAGTCTCTGTGCTGGTGGTCAGAAGGTCATGGGTTCAAGCCTTGCCTTGGCCTGCTTGTTGGTTTATAGGAGAAGTTGGGCTTAAGGGTTGTGTATTATTATTCACACCTCTGGGACCTGGGTTCGAGTCTCCGCCTGGGTTCGATGTGTGTGGAGTTTGCATGTTCTCCCTGTGCCGTCGTGGGGTTTCCTCCGGGTACTCTGGTTTCCCCCCCACAGTCCAAAGACATGCTGAGGCTGATTGGAGTTGCTAAATTGCCCGTAGGTGTGCCTGTGTGAGTGAATGGTGTGTGGGTGTGCCCTGCGATGGGCTGGCCCCCCGTCCAGGGTTGTTCCCTGCCTCGTGCCCATTGCTTCCGGGTAGGCTCCGGACCCCTCCTGACCCAGTAGGATAAGCGGGTAAAGAAAATGGATGGATGGATAATGTTTTATCCTATTTATAAAAGTTTCCCTTTGAAGCCAAATATTTCTGGGGGCCTCTCTAGGGTTGTATGTATTTACAGGTCTTGCTGCTACTTGTTCTGGAATTTTGATGTATGTATTTGAATATTTGAGTCAGCTAGCATCCTGACCCACACCTCCTGGAAACAATACTATTATCCCAGCTTTGTTGGAGTTATGATCTGCAGTGTTGGAAACATCCAAGTTCCAGGCCTCTAGGTTTTCGCAGCTGTTTTCACAATATAAAATCACACAGTATTTTTTTCTCACTTCATGCAATATTAGTTTGGTCAAACATCTGGAAGAATAATCATTCATTTTACTCTTCAGAAATGGAAGCTACAAACATATTATAGCTAGAAGGTTCCAGTGGGAGTAGTCACATTCTACTGCCTAAGGCCTTTGATGTTGTAGTGTCTCCTCTGTTAGCTGTTGGATTCATCTTTGGGTTGTTGTGTTTGAGCAGATGACCCTTAAAGCAGGTCGAGAGCCACCTGCCATCTGGAAAGTGCAGAAGGCCTTGCTGCAAAAGTTTGTGCCAGAATTAAGGGACGGATCCAGGGTGTTTTCAGCTACTAACAGCGTAAGTAGAAAAACATGTTGATGAGTGTAGCATTGTTCCAACATGATGTGCTCTTCAGATCCTGTTAAGAGACATTTAAATTTGGTGCTGTTCTGAGATCAGTTTTGGTTGCCATCTCCATATTGGCTGCATGATCAGCCTGCTATGCATTCAGTGTATATGTAGACACCAATGTGTAAAATTACAATGTGATTCATGCTGAATAGAGATTAAAATAAAAATTCTGCACTTTATGCAAAGGAACTTTTTTATATGGAAAACCAAGTTCATATCGGAGTATTAATTTATACCATTTCTTTCTATAGTATTTAGGCTATTTTGGAGATGCAAAGACCATGTATAGACGAGTGTATGTGAAGTTCATTGACACTGTGAACAAGAGGGAATACGTCCGTGTCTGCAACAGGAAACCACGGTGCAAGCCAATGCACTCAATGAGGTAAATGCCGTCCTTCTTATGTTTGTGTACAGTCTTCAATCCATTTGCATTTTCGCTCCATCTTACTTAGTTTCATTCTGTTCAGAGGGTCACAGGCCAAAGCCCTGTTTGGTCACAGGATTACAGTCGGTTCAGCCTGCGCTGCATCTGTGCCGAAAGCCGTAGCCAGCAGGCCGTCGGCACGGCCCAAACACAAGCAGGGCAAAGTGAAGGCAGAGGCACCCCCCAAAAAGAGGAGAAGGTGGAAGGAGGAGTTCTCTCCTCCTCCCTCGGAATCCTCCTTGGAGGCTCTCAGTGAAGATGATGGTGAGTTCAGTAGACATCGCTGGGTGCTGAATCTTAGGTCTCATTCCATTAAATCAAGACCAAGGATCATTGACAAAGGAGTAACATTACAGGAAGCATTTACAGCTTGAGGGTAACAAAAAATGCCTGTCATCTGATATATTTCATGTCTAATGTGTATTCGTTGTCCATACACTGTGAACTTGTCGCGTCCCCACTCTTGTTTGCGGCCGCATGCGTCGTGCTTTGTTAGTGAGGAGGTTACCTTCATTGGCTCATGTTGCCTGGGCTGGAGCTTCAGATCCCACCATTTGCTCTGTGTGTGCAGCCGCCATGTTCTTCCCATGTTGCATGGGTTTTCTCTAGGTACCCAGAATTCCTCCCACTGTCCAAGGACATGCTATTAGGCATCCTTCCCCAACCCTGAGTGCAGATGGATGGATGGATGTATGTTTTATACTTGGCTTTTATTGATTAAAGCAAACCTTTTTCATATAATTTTTATATAATGTTTCCTCTGTTTTATGTCCCAGAGTTTACACCTCCGGTCCCCTTTGCCTCACGGTTCCTGAACACCAGAACCATGAAGGAGACCTTCAAGAGCTTCGTGGAGCTGTTGATTAGTGTGGCTTTAGATCCTGATGTAATGGGTGCACTGGAGAAGGAGAGCGGTAGGTGTTGTTCTTCTGGTAAATAAATGCATAGAAGCATATTGCTCCTGAGAAAATGCCGTGACGTGGTTCACTGAGGCATAGCTGCTAGCTGAATTATGAAGGCACATGCTGCACTGACCACTGTGGTCTCTCCACACTTCACTTAGATGAGCTCCTACTTCCTCATGTGAAGAAGGTGGATGGGATGATCACAGACAACAGGAGGAGGCTGCTGCCCAAACTACGCGTTGGCCAACTCTTCAAGGTGTGTCTCTCGCTACTGGCAACTCAACAAGTAGCGCATTGCGCTAATAGTGCAAAGGTTAAGAGTTCAAATCCCAGGGGGTGCACACTAATTTGGGCGACACACAAATTTTATCTCTTCCCTCAACCGAAAGATGCTTTAGGTAAATGTGTCAGATAAATAAATGAAATGAATCTTCACGCTCAGATCGCCCTAGAATCATTCCTGGTTGGATGTCATATGTAAATGTTTGAAGCAGTTTGCCAAATGCCAGATCGATCTGGGCAGGCTTTTGCTAGGCATTTAGAGTTGGCCATGGGTTGCAATGTGCAACCCGTGATTTTGATGAATTGGGAACAGCAGCAGGTGCGTTGCCCCCTATTATTAGTAGGTGATTTTCTATTCTCTGTAGACCTATATTTACCCACCCACTCACCCCCACTAATGTTGTATCGCTAGAGTGCATTGGACAACTTCCCGGAGTTATCCCTGTTGACTGAAGCAAAGAAGGATGAAGATAACCCCTCCTTTAAAGTGCGATTAAGCGGAAAGGCCTACAACAAGAAAACCATGAGGCCTTCCAAAGCCGCCAGCAAAGTACCACTGGTAAATAACGCAAAACAAAATTCACTCTGGCAGGCAAATCCATGCTTTTCGTTGCTGACAATATATAAATACAAATAAAGTTTAGCACGAAAATCTTGTAAAACAATGCGTTATCAAATTGCCTGAATTTGCACTTCTGGCGGCTGCCCAAATCTAGCGTCTTTGTTCCTCTCTCATACCTATACTACAAGGTCTGGCCTGTAGGTGGCAGCCATGTCTCTGAATACATTTTTCCATGTTCTCCCCATTGGAACTCAAGCTAACAATTTTTATGTAAATGGCTTGCCTCAACATTGAATATTTGTTTCTCTGGATGTTTTTCTAAATAGGTTTTTTTTTGTAGTCTTTTTAAAAAGTGCCTAAGAGTTGTTCCGTCTTATACAGGAATACACAGTGGACAAAGAGAAGATACAGTGGATTTCACTGTATCACTCGCTTCAGCACTACAAGTACCACACATATCTGCTGTGCAAAGACGAGGTGAGAGAGCATCTTCTATTCTGTGGCTCCGTTTCATGTTCCTGGGCCCCACGAGTCTCACGGTCCTGGTCCCTTTGTGTCTCACCCTCATCCGTGCTTTAGCATATCTTGCTCTTTATCCAGTGTATATGTAGCTAGAGCTGATTCGACCGCTGGATTGACCTGCTGATGTATTTATTAATACACTATTATGCTCCCTTCCCGGGCAGATTGCATCCCTGCAGACGGGGGGGCAGGACCTGGGCCAGGAGGAGACCGTGCAGCTGTGCATGCGAGACCGATGCTGGGTGGAGAACCTCTTTGACAAGTTTGGCCACCTACTGACCCAGGTGCAGCAGACCTGTCTATAGGCAGAGCAGGAATGCCCTTTCCCCGTGACTGACACAGGTTCAGCTGAGTGGGGACGCCCCTCCCCCATGACTGACACAGGCACTTCACACTCTAACGGGGCTTTTTGAAAGCACTAATGGACACGCAATGAGGTCCAGCTCAGTGTGCTGCTGTGCGGGTCTTATGTGCCCTTAGGAATTTGGTATTGGCCTCAGTCATTAGAGACCTTAATGCCAGAAAAATAATGTCATTAAATCACATTTCAGGAGGGTTGTTAGACTTTTTATCTTGATGGCCTCGATGGATCAAGCATAGGAATCAACACTTTGGTTTTATATTAGTATGTCTCATCAGTGTATTATCCAGACAGGTCAAAGTGAGGACTGTGTGTAGATATAAATGCCTGTGTATGTGTAATGTTAATACACACACATGTTGTATGGAAAGACATCCATTCCTACAATGGAGTGCCAAATTTATGTAGAATATTGTATATTTTGTAAAGAGAAGTTTTGTCAGTATATTGTCAAAGAGAAATTTACAAAGGGTAATATAGATGCTTCAAAGACTCCTTTCATTATATAACACTGGTTATACATCTGAAAATGGAGTTTGTGCAATTCTAATACCACTTTTTTGTGATGTATTTTTATTGTAATGAAATGCAATTACCTGAACTATTTTCTCTGTTTGAGTAAAAAAATCATTTATACTTTGAAAATGTACATTTTATTCACTAATAGGTGTATTTTTCACAGAAGAAAATATTGTGGTCCAGTTTGTTCCATGTACTTTGTAATACACTTTTATTGTTCTCCAGAGACGTTATAGACCTTATACATTTATATGTCTATTTCCTATTGTACACTATATATCTTAAGATAATCTCTTTGTTATTAAAAGTTGGCCTCGATTTTAACCAGAAAATGCTTTCAGTATTGCATTAGTTTTGCTTTACAAGTGTAGCCTTGTTACACACTGCAGTTATTTTCTGATAAATGAAAATAAATTTCCTACTAAACTAGACAACCTGAGCCTCATTTTTTCCTAAAGCTGCTGTAGGTGTTTGATGGCCTCCTGTAGACAAATGTCATCTCTCTCTAACTGTGGTGTCACGTTTCTTCACATTAGCACTGTCTACATGCAATCTGACCATCAGATTGTTTGTTTGCAAACGTTAAATATCTAGAAATATCGGATATTGACAGCTTGCCGTGGCAGAAGACAGGAGGCAATATCACATGCATAACTTTCTGGAAAACTAAGCCATGGGCTCCCTCGTGTGACACAATGACCTGGGAGAATGCCCTGTCTGTCACTGTGTATGGATATGTGACCCACCCTATTGAAATCTGGCACTCAATTCCAAATCCGGCCCATGTTTTCAGTTTTCCCCGGGCAGTTAGTTAAATAATTGATTCTGATTGGCCAGAGGCTTCACACCTAGCCCACAGATAAAGGACAGCTGGAAAATCAGCAGTACTTGGCCCCTGAGGACTGATTTGAATAGTCCTGCTTTAAATGCAAGTATATCTATTCATTTATTCTCTTCTGTGTTTCTTGGTGGTTGACAGAGATTAACCGGTTACTTCAGTATTGTGTGATGCTGGTAGCATTTTGTGCTAGGCCTCTTTCCTTCTCTCACCCTTCCAATCTGAAGGTAATTTCCAACATGCAAAAACAATACTGCTTAATGAAGTTAGTTATTGCCATCCAGTTAGTGCTAGTGTTAGGTGCCACCTTTCTTAGTAAGAAATAAGAAACAACACAGAAGCTTTTGTAATGTATCTATGGATATTTTCCTGCACTGTCTACTCAAATAATAGGCAATATTGTTAAAGAGAATGTGCTTCTGCAACAGCTTCCCCAGTTAATTTCCATTGATTTATGCATTCTTGTTTCCTTGTCGTAAATGGGGAACTTTCTGGGGACACGCTAAATAAAATATGACTGCATGGCGCAATGCAGCCGCTTCCCAATTCCTGCACACAAAAGCACATCTGTCAAGTCGGGCTCAGAAATCAACGAGAGCACTGTCACTGATGGTAATGTCTGCCCAAGTGCCCAGCTCAGAATTCCACTCTTGGACACTGGAAGAAATGAATGTTTGTTAAGAGCCAAATGTCTGGGTGAAGCTGAACATGAATGAATATCGATTTTGTACATAGTTTCTCAAGTGGGCTTGACCTGAGAAACCTTTTGTGGGTGTGGGTAGAGCTGGTGGATTTTTCTTTGCTAGCACTGCCTTTAACATAACAGTAATTAAAATCTTTCGCTGATAATTGCTGATAATTACAAAAGATGTGTTTTGAGAATTGCACGAGTTGAAATTACTTTTAACAGATGTTCAGTACTTTGTGAGCAAACACTAAAATATGAGGATGTTAGTTAGAATCATGAACTTGACTGAGCCATAAAGTGTATTGTGATGACGCTGGATAATCAGGCTCTCACTTGTTGTCTGAAACTGCCCACAATGTTTCGTACAAACAGTTCTAAGCTCTGTTCTCACAGGTCCCTCCAATCCTGTTTGATGGCACTCATGTGGTGCCCAGGGCCATAACCAGGCCTGACTATTCTGTTGATGACAACACAGACAAGCTGATTTACAAAACATCTCCATTTGGGCTGGAGCAGCTAAGAGAGCCTGTCAAGCCAGTTTGGGTCACTTACGGCACATTTCCAAGCCGCACACCGTGCTTCCGCTCAAGCTTTCAGATATGTGGCGTTTCAGTTTACTGGAATATGTTTAATTATACTAGTACTCAGCTGCAAAATAAAGGCATTATTCTACATATTTACATTATACATGCATGTTAATTACTAATTACTAGTTAATTGCTAGCTAAGTACTAGAAATATTATAGAAACACATTGCTTTCATATGGTTTATGTAGTCAGTCTTTTTCGGTTTGAAATGTAGCTATTTTGCTTCTTTGAAAGAGTGACAGGTCTGGTCTGCTTTCTCTGGAATGTGTTTGACACTAAGGAATGGCAGTTCACAGGACGTCTCTAGTCAGACCAGTTCTACTGCATGTTACCTTTTCCTTTGTATTTGTCTTTGCACCTGTAACAGTGACGCTTATTGGTCTGTTATACCTAAATAAAGTCAGAAAGGCCCGCCCTTCCGTATAAACGCCTACATAATCTTAATGATCTCAGAGACCTAAAGTTTCTATCCCTAAGGACACCTTTATGTCATCAATGGGCTGTTTGTGATCATGAGGTAAGTGCAAATCTTTTTCTTTGTCAAATTTTTATCTGGGAGCTACCCAAAATCCTTAGGTAGGTTTCAAAATATACAGGGGTTCTTTTAACCAGGAAACCCATTTGGAGGAATAGAGGAATAATTGCCACAAAAGTGGTAAAAAGGTAAAATTATCTGGTTTAACATAGCACTGAAGAAAGATCTATTGATCAATTAAATATTTCCAGATCTTCCCACTTCAGACTTCCAGCCATTGCTTTTTTATATTTAATAAACGTTGTCACAATTGAGGACAGTTTACTGTTTAAGCTAAAGATTATGCAAAGTCAATTGTTCTATTTAAGGTGGAGAGTAATATCTTCATCATTTAATAGTTTGTTTGATAACTAGTGTCTCCTGATGTGTACGGATGTCTGTGACTTTAATGGATGTAAGGGTACAGTAAGTTTAGGGGCCGCTGGTTCCCTGTCCGCCCTATAAGAGGCGCTGTAGCGGCCGCTGTCGGCGGACCCATGGCTTCAGTACGGGAGAAAGCGGCCGCTCTCAGTTTCTCCGCAGCGTTTTTCAGCCCCAGGCATAGACCACCCGGTAAATTGTCTTTATTTTATTTTTTACGCTGCGTCGCAACAAACTTTGTCAGGTTTGGGCGATACCGCGTTTACTATTTAATGATTTCTGTAGATTCCCGTTTGTCTGCCGCTGTATGAACTATTTGCGTGTCCCGTGTAATCAAGTAATTTATATAGGCTAATAATTGTTCGGCAGAGATGCATGTATTAGAAATCAGAAGTGAAGTCATATGCTGTTTCTCTCTAAAAGAGTGAAATATATTATTTTGCCTACTTTTTGTGTCTTTGAAAAGTTGCGCCCGCTCGGTCATTTCTTATTTCTAAATAAATACAACTGAATATTTTATAGTGTGAAAAAAACAAACAGTGTTGAATTTTTATGGATAAGCGTTTAATGCGGGACGTGTTTCCTCCGGGCACCGTGGTGTTTCCATGATAAGATACCAAACTGGTTTACCCGGTCGTGGTCAGTGGAGAAAGTAGCGTTAGTCAACCCGCCCATCATAAACTTAACCCAGCAACCCACTCTGGCCAGAGGTAGAACCATGAAGCGGCCAGTGCCGCAGACAGCGAAGTCCTGTAGGTTACAGGAAAAGTGACCTGAGTGAGGTACTTGATGAAACGGATCGTTTATATATTTCACACGGACGCGACATTAGAGCGCCGGGTAAGTGTTGTTACAAAGTGACCGAGAAGTGCGACGGTTCTTAAAGCAGAGAATCTCACACGGACGCGACATTAAATCCTCCGGACGCTTATGGGATAACGGCGAAGTCAGTTTCGCTCCCTTTGCGGTTATTTACCCGTAGTTGTGCAAACAAACCGTGCGTTGTTACCCCTGACTAAGCGTTTAAATCCCGGCTGGCTGAGTTAAATCCCTCGGTCCGAGCAGCTGCGGGAAGAGCTGCTCTGAAGCTTAACTTTAATTACCAAATTTGAAATTACAACTTTAAAAAATGATATTCGTTATATTTCATGGTTACTTGTTGAACTGGCTGGTCATTCAGATTTCCCCCGGGATCAAGAAAGTATTTGGAATGTTGACACGCTGACATTGTTTTAATGGTTGTAAGCTGCATCAGTATTCATTGACGTTGGTGAGTTTATGCACTTCTATTTACTAGTATTGTACAGCGAATTTTTAGCCAAGATGAAGGAAATACCAGTGACGTGCTTCACCCTGCTTTGCTAATTAAACTTGATCTTGATAATTTCTCCTCCTTATCCTGGTATACAAGCATTTAGAGATGTCTTGTTTTATTCTGCAGTTTTCAGTACCTCCTCCCTGTTCCATGTCAACATAGGTCTGTCTACGTTATACTCCAAATACAAAGTATACGAGTGGTTAAAACCCTCTTCTCTGTATTATAACCACCACCCACCGTGAGCTGACTGAGCAAAGCTCTGATCAAGTGGGTAGATGTTATGAACTTGAACTGGGGCCATCTATTGTAGGGGCGTACAAAACAGGGTGGGTTTAATGATGTCTGTTCTGTGAGCTTCCTTGGGGAACATGAGCAAAGCCTCGGAGACATTGCTACAGGCTCGTCATTGTACTGTATTTCGATGGTTCTTATGACAGAGCAGCCTGCAGGACCTGGAATGGCCCTCTAGTGCACGCATCAGACATGGAAGGAGTTGGTTTTGGCATGTAATACTCTTTACTTTGGGCTTGGAACCCACGCTGTTCTTTGCTTTCCTTGAAAATGTTCAAAACATTGAAAATGTATGTTTTGTGTGCGGAATACTCATTGGTCTCCAAGTAAGACAGACAAACGGCATGTTTTTTATTTTATTTTATTTTTCCTTTGTTCATTTGTAACTTTCTCTTTGGAAGATCACGGGATGGCCAACAAGCCATTCCGTGCGACGTTTATCTGGGGCAGCATCATCGGATATCTGCAGACGAACGTGGAGGTGAAGCGGAGGCGACACAACCTCAAGTTCCATAATGACTGCTTCCTGGGCTCAGAGGCCGTGGACGTCATCCTGGCTCACCTCATCCAGAGCAAGTTCTTTGGAGATGCTGAGGTTCCCCGGGCCAAGGTGGTCCGAGTGTGCCAAGCTCTGATGGACTGCAAGGTGTTTGAAGCGGTGGGAAACCGAGGCTTTGGCAAGGAGAAGAAGCGGATGACGTTTGAAGACAGCAGCTGCAGTCTGTATAGGTTTCTGAACACGCAAACCTCCCCAAACAGTCATTGTTCTTCCAGTGTGCAGAAATCGGTGTGCACGATGGCATCTGAACGGTATAATACTTTTTTTGCTTTTATTTAAAATTTTAGAAATCAATTCTTTATTCTGGTCAAATGCATGGTTCTTAGATTTTACATGCATATTTGATATAGACTCGAATTCAAGTCACACACGATCGGGGCTTTACTCTGAGTTGCTGTAGTATTTCAGCTAGGTAATTGTATGCACCAGCCCGCTAGGAGCAAGAAATGAATTTGAGTTTGTAATAGTACCTGGGTGAGATGATCAGTGGCTATATGACACCCAGACTTGTGTATGTTCTCTTGAATCACCAGGTCAGACGAATCATTATATTCAAACACCACGCCTGTCAAAACTGACAAGTCTTTTGAGGAGCTTTTGGGAAACTTAAACCTGAATCCAAACAATACGGCGCACATTATGAACCCAGAATTATCTCAGCCATGTGAGTGTTTCTCTTGACTGGACCTCGGAACGATCTAAAACACCATTGACACAAACTGTAATTTGATCCTATGCATCTTCTGTTTTATGTGCCTTTTAAATACAAAATGAACTTTATGCAGTTATTGCATTCTGGCCACTTCTTATGTTTAGCTCTTTTCTGGCATCATGCTGCATGCTGATTATCTGTTTGATAGCGCGTGAAACTGTTCCTGGTGACCTTGTGGTGTAACGTCAGGATTTCTGCCTTTCCACCCCACCCCCAGTGGTGAATGAAGTGTGGCAGGAGCAGACAGTCCTGCGGTTACTGCAGCTGATAGAGCTCCCCTTTCTGGATAGTTTGTTGGAAAGCACGCCAGGCCCCCAGCCCCAACTTCACAGCATGGACAGTGACCCCGACTTGTTGTACACCAGCAACTACTTGGACCGGGAGATCCTGAAGGCCTTCAGTGACTCTCAGTATGTGCCAATTTGGTTCCATTCTGTAACCCATTGGTAGTATTGTGGGTAGTTTCAGTGTCAGTCCTTCATGCTGGACTGAGGTTTGTTCCGGTTCATTAAATGCATACGGTCATTTTCATCAGCCACTCCACATATTTGAATTACACAGTTGACACTGAAACCTTGAGATTGCACCACGGGTATTGAATCCAGTGTACTCTGCCATGTTGTTGCTGTCCTCGCTCTCTACTACGTGCCACTGTTGGACCCTTCAGCCTTGTGATTAAGTTGTCTCAGTACTGGAGTTCACCCTCTTCTGCAGGGCAGACCGCTGGCTTTCGGCTGCCGTCAACTGTCTGGAGTTCCTGCCCGACCGGCTGGTGGTGGAGGTGAGCCGTGGTCTACCAAGGTGCTCGGACGACACCCAGCAGTGCAAGCGGCTGCTGTTTGACGTCCTCGCCAAGCACTATGGTCACCCACAGCAGCCGCCCCTACTCACCAACCGTCTCTTCGATATCCATACCGGTGTTGCAGAGCTGCTGGGTAAGAGCGCCTTTCTCTGAGGAGTGCATCTCCAGGAGGGTTGCTGTTTGGGGCGTGTTAAGATTTGATTGTACTGCATGAGATCTACCATCATTTTATTTGGGGTTCATTGCAATTGAGTTTTGAATAATATTGTAGTCTGACTTATTTTGGGGAAATAAGTGAAATAGACAAATTTTTTTTTAAAAAAAGGAATTACCCGGGGTTAGCCTAAAACGATTAAATGAGGGATGTTAGACTGCAAAGTATATGAGCATAAGCTAGATTCAGGAAGCAGGTTTGATGCTGCTCTACACCTGATGTGGTGAACAAAGGGGCTTCTTCACTTAAACAGGAGGCGGAAGCTGTGTGGCGTTGCACAAACCAAATTTGTGAATAAGCACCATTTCAGAACTACGCACGACATAAGAACTTTGTGTAGCCTATACATTCAAACATTGTCCAGCTAACCTTGATTACTGCCTCAGATGCTGTGAGTGTCACAGTGTGACAACCTGATGTGTAGAGTCATCAGTACATGACAGGAATGGTGTGATTTTGGGGGGGGTTTAAGAGATGCATTTTTACAAAATCTTGGGTAGGCATGTGCCTCTCAACTGTCACAACCCCACTGATAACCTGTAACCTAGCAAGTCATGTAAATTAACACTGAACATTAAATGTTTTCTGGAATTTTTGTGATTTCTTGATGTGGGATCATGAGTTGCATGCAGTAGAATTTCGGTTACTCCCATACCATTACGGAAATGGCTTTAAATCTACTATTAAATCTGGTGACTTGGTCAAGTCCCATCTGCTCCAGGAACGCTTTGGCTAGCGTCATACCACACCATGCTCCCAGAATGCCCTGAGTTTTGCACTTTCTGCTGACTGAACAGTAGTCTTAAGGGTCTTGTTTTTTCCTTTTAATGTTGTTCCTGCTCCAATACTGCTCACACTTTAGGCATTCATTGGAAGCTCAGGTAGAATTGTTGGTAGAATTGTCTTTTCAAAGTTGACCCCATGCTTGGAACTCTGTGCTGAGTCACTTGCCTTTCCTTTAATTCTCCTGCTCATGGCTGTAACATGGCTGCTATATGCAGAGGAGTTTGACCCGCACATCTAGTCCTGTAGCTGACATGGCCAAATCCATGGTACAAATCCAGACCAAGATCTTGTTTCAACCAACCAGTTGAGTATAAAGAATCAGTTGGAGTACTCAACTCGTTGGTTGAAACCAAATCCAGACCAAGATTTTTACTCTGTACCTGAAATCTCCACTTCTGCTTTTCGCCTTCTGGTTCTTCCACAGTGAACGGGAAGATGGAGCAAGCCCTGGAGGCGTTGCAGCTATGCTTGAAGCTGCTCAGTGAACGTAGCCGTGAGGAGCTGCGTAGATTGCTGTGCTTCATGGCTGCAGCTGCAGACCCAGCTGACGTCCGACTGCACAGGGAGGTGAGGCTGCACATCCAGTGTGAATCCTGATTAACACATTGTGGGCTCACTTCAGAATCACATCACTATTGACCTCATTGTGATGTGCCTCACCTGTAGAAGGTTCTCAACTGAAATATTTAAACACCTGGGTAATGTAATGTTTTCAGCATGCTGTTCCCAGAATGATTCAGTGTAATTTGGTTGTATTTTCCTAGATCGAGAACAGGATGGCGGTGAAACGGGCATTTTCCAGAGCAGTTGTCAACCACAAAAACCTAGCAAAGGGAAAGGTGGATCTGCTCGTGCTCTTCATGCTTGACAATCACTGTGATTTGTTCAAGGTACTTTATTCACATGAACTGCACAAATCACCTCTCGTATCTGATCATTATGCAGCCAGAGGATTTGCTCAGTCAGGGAGCAGAGATTGTTTACACTGGGCAACAAGCAGATTCCAAATCAAACAGTGGGCTTGACCTTGAGTTATTTGAAGGGCATTTTGTCCCCCCCTTTTTTGTTTACTCTTCCAGTAAATCATGAGCTCTAGTGAGCACATTTCCTGCTCTTGATGTGAATATCGACACCCTTCTGTTCATTTCAAAGACTAGCTACATTGCATTGGAATAATACAAAAAACACCTATGGCCCTTTCTAAAGGGTTAATGTTTTCATACATTTATGATTAGCTTTGTTTCCTAACAGATACCCGGATCATTGCACAAGCTGGTTAGTGAAAAGCTTGCAAGCCGCCTACAAGGCAAGGAACCAGATTCAGTAACAGGTATGTCCCACGGTCATTTGCATAGGACATTGTGCCTTGTCGAAAACTTGCATTAAATGATGCACATCTTTGTACCTACAGGTTCTGCATTTTGTCAGCGAGTCTCAGGCAAAACTTGCGCAGAAAATGTTCAGAAAGCTACAAAGGAGGAGCTATGGGCATTACTCAGGACTATTCACGAGAACCCAAATCATTCTACAAAGGAGAAAAAACGTTTGCTTGGGCAGTTTTACAAAGGGCATCCTGAGATTTTCATGCAGTATTTTGAAATCACAAGTTCAGCTGTCAATATGTAATTTAAATTTACTGGTATATGTTGTACAAAGTAATGTGTGTGTGTGTGTGTGTGTGTAAACTGTTTTTGTCAATGTGTAAATTAAAGTTATATCTGAATAAAATGTTTTATAGTGCTGTATCCATATACATGAATACTGTGAATGTTTAAAGCTCTAAAATTTGTAAGGATCTGAAAAACTGAACGTATGGAATGTATGGTATTTTATAGCTTCTGTATCCATACTTGACTAGTCCTGCTTTGCTCATACATGCTCTGTATTTCATTCAGTTCCACATAAGATGGTTAGCTTGTCCAAATCAATCTACACAAGTTTAATATCAAATTATGAAAAGCCATTCTATAAATCAATACAGTTATGCACCACATACGGCATATATGGATTTTAATTTTAAAAGTGAGTTTGTCCTAATACTATTCAATTCGGACTACTCGCGGTAATTGCTTATTTTTTTGCGTTTATAAATTGTGCTGACATTTTATCTATAGAGCCTGTCCGGGATTTTTACATGCCGATCTGAATGTTTACCTTCACCTCATTTGATAGTTCACCTGGACACAGCCATTGTTCTAAGTGCAAGGAAGCTGGGAGTTTACGTAATAATCACTGCAGGCGTCGTCCACTTCCACTCTGAAGACTCCTAGCCACGCCGTTGCCCCTGCCATAAAAAATCCCCCAGTGATGAGCGGAACTCTGGCTGGACGATCAGCTGCCTTCTGGTAGTTGTAGTTCAGTTCTCGTTTCAAGCAACACCGAGACGCCGAGTAAAAAACTACAAGAGTCAAACTGATCACTTCCGTAAACAGAAATGGCAGCATGTGGAACATATGAAGGAGGGCGATGCTATGCATTTATTTAATGCGCTAGGCTATGTTGTGGCAAAGGGCACATGGATACCTATAAAATCCTCTACCATAATTTGACCGCTAACGATTGATCGCTATCGGCGGCTGTGAGGCGTTTCTGCCGCCGAAATCTGCAGTCATCCAGTCATCAGTCTTGCTGACTATAGGCGCGGATATTATTGAATCACACTCCCAAATTTAGAGGTGAGTAAAGGTAATCGGGCGACATAGCTCTCGTATGGTCAAGCAAAGCTCTTTTTCATTGAAGGATTCATCGTACTTGGTGCAGGCACCGGATTTATATTTTATGTTCCATCGGTCCATGATATCCAGCACTTTCTCACAAGTGATTTAAAATGAATTTCCTTACAGGGTTATAAATTATTCATTATTAAAGTGTAATAGTATCGCCATAACGATATTAATAATGCGTATTGTAATGCTACACATAGAGTATGAAACTGCTTATTTTGTTAATGATAAATATAGGGAACGTTATAACTACTTTCCATCCATCACTATAACCGCTTAATGCCTAACGGGGTCGCGTGGGTTTTCAGCCGGGGGTCCGGTTTCCTCCCACAGTCCAAAAATGTGCACGATAGGTTAATTGGCGAATCTAACTTGGCCCCGTAATTGTGTGAATGTGTGCGCCCTGCGGTGTGTTGGCGACTGGCCAGAGTTGGTTCCTGCCTGCCCCCATTGTTCCCGGGATAGACTCCGGTACCCCCCGCGACCCCAGTTGGGATTAAGCAGTTACGGTGGTGAATGGATGGATATTACTACGTTTCTGTAGTATACCAATATTTGTAAGTTATGTAGTTTATGGAGCATATACAATAACTTAATTGTGTAATATCACGCTGGAGATGCCAAATAGTTTGTGCAACTGCAGGCAGTGATACGAATTGTACTGTTAAGTTTCGAAATATTTTATTATAGTGATGTTGAATTTGCATATGTATGATAGTGTAATAATCTGATACCATAAACACCAATATACATTGATCAGCTGTAGAAGGACCCTGTGTTTTCAGTTTCGTCACCAGCATTCCTTGGAGGAAGACAAGCATGCCAAACTCCACTGATAAGCCCAGTGAAGAAGAGCAACAGAAAGACTCCGGCCAGGCTGTGGGGGGCGCTGAGCCATCTGAGCAGTCCCTCAGAAAGAGGGATCGCCAGAGCACGCCGCAGTGTAAGCAGTACTCTCACATACCTTATCGCCTGTGTTGTTACCTATCACAGCTTAACTGTTGTCTAAAACTGTTGTGCATTACAGACCTGGCAGATGAATAACCATGACCCAAGCAAATGAAACTATTTCCGTAGTGTATATCACATGTCGAAGGTCCTTAATCCATGTGGTGTGGTCTCCTCTGCCTCCTGATGCTGCTGCTCCTGTCTATGGCTCAGTGTTCATCTCATGTGATGTCTGCGTGTCCCTCACAGCCAGCCCCCCCCGCTTTGTGTCGGTAGAGGAGTTAATGGAAACTGCTAAGGGCGTCACCAACCTGGCCCTGGCCCATGAGATCGTGGTGAATGGCAGCTTTCAGGTGAAGCCCACACAGCCTGCTGAGGGCAGGTAAGGCTTGGAGACACCAGAAAGGGTCAGAAATGTTCTGCATGAAGAAACATTTGAAGTAGGCTTTAGCTATTGGGTTTTAGTTGGTTATAATTTAAATAATATAGGTGAAAGATAAATATTTACAGATTATAGTAAAATTAATCTTAGTTTCATAGTTTCTGCCACCACAAGTTCTGCTGTGTATGTATTTAATGTATTTGCTGTTATTGTGGCATCTGATGCCGAACGATATCTATGGACAATAAAACGTGCCACTAGTTTGCAGAAGAGAGTGAAGGACATAATGCACAGAGCATTCTGGGACTGCCTGGAAGCTCAGCTGAAGGAGGATCCGCCGATGTATGACCACGCCATCAAGCTTCTGGGAGAGATCAAGGAGGTACGCTGCCCTCCAGCATCGTATATTATAGTCATTATAATTGGCAACACAAGTTAATACACAGAGATCATTCAGTGTAATAAATAATAATAAAATACACAGAATTTCAGAACATAGAATAGAGTATGAAATCAATATGCAAGTAATATCTAAATAAGAGTGCATATTTTTTTAATAAATTAAAAGCAGTGGGTTAAAAGGAACTAAATAAAATAAGGGAACTAAATAAAAATGAAAGTATTGTGGCAGTATTACAAAGACAAAGGAAAGTAAACTGTTTTTTTGTGTAGAGATATTGGCATCTTTCTTACCGTTTTTAATGGGTGACCTGGAAGCCTGGAAGCCAGAAGAAACAATGGACAGATCAGGGCTAATCCTGACTTTTTTGTGAGGGCATCCACAGGCTGTTAGTGCCAATGAGCTTGGTGGATGGGCAAAACCTGGCATCTTCTCCCCATTGAGAGAAGCTATAGGATAAATGCTCAGATTTCACCCTCCGCTGTACCTGTAACCAAGGCGACTCACCTAGGTTGCTTCTCAGAACATCCAGTTACACGTATAGGCTGCGGTGATGAAGGGGCAGGCATTGTGGTCAGTGAGCAGGTACCTTTTCCATCTCCATCTCTGTACCCAAATCCAGGTGACCCCCCCTCTTACCCAATATCTTTACCCACCATCCACCATTCACAGACGCTGCTGTCCTTCCTGCTGCCAGGACATCGGCGCCTGCGGAACCAGATCGAGGAGGGACTCGACCTGGCCCTGATCCAGCAGCAGGCTGAGAAAGGCGCCCTGGACATCAACAAGGTGGCTGAGTTCATCATTGGCATGATGGGGATGTTGTGCGCCCCATCTCGAGATGAGGAGATTCAGAAGCTGCGGGCCATCACAGGCATTGTGCCCCTGTTCAGGTATGACAACGTCACAAGAATGACTGCCACATCATAAGCAGTTCTTCCTGATGCTTTATGTTTTTAAACTCCCTGGCCATCTCTGGTTAACTTAAACTGTTTAGAGTATTTAGTACTATAATAAAACTTACCCGAGTTATTTTTATGGATTTTTGTTACTGTGTTCCTGGACACATGGATGGATGAGCTGTGTGGAAAATGGAAAGATAGATGGACTTTATGGTCATGAGAACATGCAAGAACATTGAAAAAAACAGCATGATCACTTTCCACAGGGCCATTTTCCAAGTGCTGGACCTGATGAAGATTGACATGGCCAATTTTGCCGTCAGCAGCATCCGGCCACACCTCGTGCAGCAGTCAGTCGAGTATGAGCGGAAAAAATTCCAGGAGTTCCTCGATAAACAGCCTAGTGAGGAACTTCTGCTTTTTCTCAGTCGTGCTTCTTTTCAGACGTGGGAAATCACAATCAGAAAGCAAAATGCTGCTGTCCAGCTGTTATTGACCCACTAAGCCATCGGTACTAAACTAGTATAATATTCTCAAAATATTTAATCCTGAAAGTAAAATATTTAGCAGTGACTTCCTTTGTGATTGTGTTGCCACAGTAAACAGTTGTTTTGCAGCAGTGTTGTTTCCATGTACAGATTCCTGGAACGACCCATGTAGTTTGCTGCTCTTTACAGATGCCCTCAATTTCACCCAGAACTGGCTTCAGGACACAGCCAAAGTCCTGCTCAACTGCAGGTGGGAGGAGCAGATCCCTGGGACGGAGGCTGCTGCCCCCAGAGCCTCTGTGCTGTCCCCCCTCAGCCTACATAATCATGCTTACCTGCGTTTGCTCGAGTGGGACCATGCTGCCACGCCCTTCCCTGAGGTACACGACAGGCCGCAGATAGCGGGAGAGCTCAGGTCCATTTAAGTGTTCTGGTTACACTGTAGTGCAAGCTTTGGAGTTTGTGGTGTCTCAAAAGTAAGTTCTAAGAAGGATAATTGAGGTCAAAGGTGAGGAAGCCATATTTGATGTAAGAGATTTGTGAAATAGGGATGTAAGCATATTCCAGAAACTCAACTAGTAAACTCTGGTGTGCTATTATAAACACAGTTGAAATTGTAATAAGGAAACAAAAAGAGAGGCTTTTGTACTTTCTTTGTAAATACATGGCAAGTTTGACTCATACAAGGTGTCTAATTAGAGATTAAGCTTAGCCATAGTATTCTGTTGTTAGGTCATTTGCACAGAACTCGTACAAGTATTTTTTTTGGCTGTGCTACATGTTTATGTGTATTTGTTGAATGTTGCATCATATCATGTAATCAGGAAATTACAGAGGATGATTCTCTCTCTCTCTCTCTTCCCCCCCCCCATGCGGGTTATAGACCCTCCTGATGGACCAGAGCCGCTTTCAGGAGATGCAGCTGGAGCTGGAGCAGCTGGGCGTGACAGCGGCACTACTGCTCGTTGTCTACAACAGTGCTGGCGCCGCTTTGACGGGCCTGCCCGACCTCATGAGGAGGCTGAAGAGCGCCGCCCTGGTGCTGCTGGCGGCAATGCACTCTCCGTAAGAGCAAGGCACACACCTAACTAGAGAAATACCAAGCGAATCACGTCAGAAACAAAGAATTCATAAAGCAGATGCTCTGTAAGGCTGGGTGTGTCATGTTGTGTTATAAAATATATCAGTTATCATCATATCTGGAAATTTGATCAGCTTGGCAGCCGTCTTCAGGATCCTGAGGGAGAAAAACAACGCAAGGCATTGGCTGCCTCTCACTGCCAGCCAGCTGCAGTATGATTGCACTCACAACAGCTTATTTGACTTAAGAAATCCAGTTAATATTTAAAAACGGTCCAACAGCAAGAAACCCAAGGGGTTAGCATTCTGTATTGGTATTACATAAGTATTTCATAAAAATGTCATACCTTAGTGAGACATTGATGAAAAATAGCTTACTAGGCCACCAACGTCTAGTCATATCAGTGCTCCTTGAGTTGGTTAAAAAAGATTCAAAAAAAGCAGCTGCCCCCTAGTGGTAAGTTTATTAATTAGACTATCGTCCTGGATTTTTAAAGAAATTCAGTATTGTATTTTTACTCCCTTCTAAGGTGTGTTTAAATTTAATGGACGCATTTGTTTAAATTTGTCTGTCTCTCTCCAGCTCCTTTGAAGCTGAGGAGGTCTTTTCCACCATAGCAGAGAAAATGTGCGCAGAGGTTGCAATCTGTCTGGTCCAGCATAGCTTCTCTCCACTCTCCCCTGATGGCCAGCGTGCCCTGAAGGGTCAGATCACTGCAGTCCGACGTCCAGACAACTCCATTCGCAAACTTATCGGTACATTTTTCTTCTGGTGATTACTGCAGTAGTAGTACCCCTTTACAATAAGGCTCCCTGTTGACACTTGTAAATGGTAGTAACTCAATAATAAAAAAATGCTCATAGTTACCATATATAATGTCCATAAGTAACATTTTATAAATAATTTAGACAATCTAACTATTATACACCATTCATAAACCCTTTATAAGGGTAGTCTTATTGCAAGATGTTACTGTAGTAGTTGTACCATATTAATATTTAATGAGTGATAGTTAATACCAATGATCTAACCATTACAAATGTTACATATATAATATATTTAAACATTCCTCTGTGCCAGACTCGCGTATCCACACCTTCCTGCTGGGATTTCTGGAATCCAGTTCCCAAAGGTCTATCCCACCTCTGCCTGGGGGCTTGGCACCAATTCAAAAGGAGCTGGAAGGGATTGCAGTCAAGCTCAGCCGCCTGGTCAACTACAACAAGCTGGTGTTTGCCCCATATTACCAGATCATCCTGCAGGATGTCTTGGAAGAGGCGGCGAAGGCAGGGACCTCAACAGGCTAAGTGGCATGGATCAGTCTCAGTGTTTGAGAATTGCCAGTCAGCAGCGACAAGAAAACTCCATTGTTACTAAAGAGAAAAACAGCAGTTCAATACAGAATGTAGCACTCCCAATAGTTCTTACTAAATTTAGCTTAACACCAGAAACATTTAACACATTTCCAAGCTTTTTAATGTAGTTGTAGCAGCATTGTGGTTACCTGTGATCCCGGTTTCTGCATCACATAAGGCTGGTGGATTTGATCCACGTCCAGAACCACATCAGTGGTGTGGACGGGTGCTTTGGCCGTTAAGTTCAGGCCTGGATTAGTTATGCACATCATTTGAACTAAGCCTGTTGGTGTTTAAACTGGTACACAAACAAACACTGTCATTTAGTTACATATTTTACTTTGGTGGAACAACCGTTTGAGGTTTTGCTGCTAATTTGGAGAGGATTGTTCAGAATCCTATGATCTAAAAACAAATGGTAACAGTATCAAAACAGATCCACTCACTTCACTGATAAACATTCAAGGAACAATAAACCTCCACTTCAGTGTCCCATAAAACTTAAGTATAAAATAGAAATTTTATAAATTTATAATTTATAAAATTAGTGATGAGACCTTGAAAAAAGAAAAAAAAAAAAAAAACAGTAAGTGGATGCTGTGTCCTCCCAGGTGAGCACAAGAATTCAGAGGTGTTGGTAAAATTATACTTTTCAGTTGGACTACATGAAGTTCTCACAATCCACTGTCAAATACCAACCATCTAAAATGTATTGGCTATGTTGAGTTCAGAATTGTTTCATTGAGGCCTATGTAATATGAAAATATGTTTCAGTGATGTGGTTACGTGGGCATCGTGTGCCAGTTTTTTGATTTGTATAACTTTTGCACATTATTTTGCACGTTGCCCGATGCTATCCCGAGGCTGTGTATGTTTTAAATTATCTACAATGCAGGTGAGGGTGCATTGCCATTTCTTACTGTATGGACACCGCCTGGAGTGCTTGCCTGAGTAATACGAATGTGGCTTTTAAACAAGCTTAAAAAAATAAAAACATACAACCACATTGAGCTTTTTTCCATTTTTTATTGGAAGGAACTGAGTTTGCTCCATTTGACAGGAAAGAATCAACCTTGCCACCAGCTTCAGAACTACACAGAGATGGCCAACGCGGTGTAAACCAAGGTGTGTGATTTTAAAAATTTGTACAGAATAAGCCACTGTCTTTTTAAAAAGAAACTGTTAAAAAAAATAAAATAAAAAAGCTTGATGCAAAGAATAGCATACAGACTCTGAAATGTCCTTGTCAAGTATTCTTCATCTATGACAGTGTTTCACAAGCTGGTCCTCAGGGACCAACAGACAGTCCACGTTTTTGCTCCCTCTCAGCTCCTGGTAGCAAAAATGTGGACTGTCTGGTAGGGAGCACAGAGAGCAAAAAGGAGGACTGACTGTGGGTTCCTGAGGACTGGATTGGGAAAAACTGATCTATGAGATGCCAGGCTTCCGGCTCGGGCGGCACCAGACGCTGCCGATGGTCCCTCTCAGCGGCCTGCCCTTGTGCCAGATGATGGCTGGGTCTTGAACAGCTACTCAAATCCCGTGGGTGAGCTGGGTCCAGGGCGCCCCACCCTCCAGCTTACCGGATCCTTTTTTGCTGCCGCGCCCGGTAGATGTCGTGCACAGGGGGCGCGGCAGTGCCCTTGTCCTCCTCCTCGTCCGAGTCGGCGTTGGGTCTCTTCAGGGCCTTGCTAGCGATGGCGTTGCTCTCCACAGGGCCGTTTCCCTCGCCGGCGAGCTCTGGCTGCCTCCCGGTGATGATCTCCACGGCAGCTTCCACTGCTGGGCACAACAGAAGCAGTGTTAGGGCACCGTGGCTAAACATAGCCTGTGTAACACCTCACTGGAGGGCTGTTTTTAGGGCATTTGCAGTGTTACTCAGTAGGACTGTTGTGGTCACATTGAACAAGCAGTCACATCATAATACATAACCCAAAAGAAGGGCAAAGCTTTTAGGCAGCTGCTTCTCTGCAGCAGAAAGGAAATTTGGGTTAAACACCGGCTCTGACTGCAGGATGCCGTGTCATATGATTCAAAGTGTTGAGACCAAAGATGAGCAGACCAGCCCATCCAAAATCTATGGCTCAAATCTTCTTTCGTATTATACAGGAAGAGAATTTAACACAGTGAGGTTAGAGTAAGGGCATGATAAATTAATGCTTTAATATCTCAAATAGGCAGCAGTTCTGTGTGCCTATTTCTGCAAAATCATGCATTGTTGTACCCAGTAACTGTTCAGATAGATGTGAACAATCAGACTCACTGTCTGGAAGTGTGCATCTTCGGAACGACTCCATCAGCTCGTCCACCTGCACAAAGGGACCCTGTGCAGAACAAAACAGGATGTAAATCTACTGGCCCGGCATCCATAGCATTCAGCAAGAGAGGAAGATGGTGTCGTTTCTGACCGTAAAGCAGATGGGCGGAGGCAGCAGTTTCATGAGGATAACAGCAGCAGGGGGCACGGGGAAGACACCTCCTGGAACAGGGTGCAATCCTGGTGCTACATGCAGGACAGAGGTATGGTGTTACCGCAGGTCTGCCTGAGAGCCCTGGGAAATGAAAGCACGCATCTTTGGTCACTAACTCCATGGTGACTCACGGGCCAGGTGGCGCGGCTGGAAGGGGATCATCTGATTGGTGTCGGGTTTCGGGTATTCAGGCTTTCGGTCAGCCTCGTCTTTCAGCGTCGGCACAGACGGCGTTACCACCGCCTCCGGAATTAGAGATGCGAGTTTGGCACGAGATACATCCTGAGGAAAAGAAAAGGCAGAGGGTATGTTCAAAGGCGGTTGGAACCGATTTACTCTTTGAATATTCAAGGGACAGACAGAGAGCTCAAGAGTCAAGTGATCACGCCCTATATGGTGAAACTGAGGCCACAGAGACATACTGATGGTTGCAGACTGAGGCCCGGGGCACAATGCTTATACCTTATAGCCCAGGGCTTTGAGCTCACTGGCAGAGCAGGGATAGAGGTCCATGAACTTGTATCTATCCACGAGCAGCGCCGTCTCCTTGCCTTCATACTCCTCTTTAAAGGCTGTGAATCGTCTTCTCTCCACCTTCAAGATACTTGCTAAATCACCAATGTTGCTTTCAAAGGCCAAGAACCTGGCCCAAACCTCCCTGCGATACACACACACACAAACAGCAGATATCAGATGCCATATCAACAGGGAACCACTAGGGGATGCTAAGTTAACGTCTGTATTGAAAGCAGACAGTGAGTGATACATCAGACGTGCTGTGAGCTTCACCTACCCAGACTTCTCGGGTGACAAGCTTCCAGATGTTAAAACTCTCTCAAACAGAACTCTTGTGTTGTTGTCCTCTGTTGGGATGGATCATGACAGGGAAAAATAAATGTGTTGTCTAACATGCCTGGCCTTTTCCCTTTTCTCCCCCTGCTCTTCCCGGCTTACAGAGAAGGAAGCCCTGTTATTTACTGCCCCCACCAACATGAGTGACAGCCTTTCTGACAAATTAGAGCCTTCTGCAAAATGACCCATCATCGGCTAAGCAAAGCTAGGTTCTGGGTCCATGCCAGATGAAATACAGACATCCAGCTCTGTGCAAATTTCGGATATGAACGCTGGACCCGACCTGAAGCAATCATGATTGATCCAAGATGATGGTATAGCAACTTACCATTGAGGTGAGAGAGGTAATCAATGTATGCCAGTATGTACTCTGGAACATCCCCATATTTCTTCAGGCCAAGCTCAAATATCTTAAAGGCCACCGATTTGTCCTGTGAAACACAAAATTGTAAGGAATGAAACAATGGGAGAAATAGAATACCACTAAGAGATGCCCCGCTATAGCCTGTCACTGAACCCTACCACACAGACTGCTACTGGGTGGATACACCTCCCCCATTCCACTTTTAAGGACGTTGGTTTTAAGGACCAAACCTACTGTGGATGTGCTATGAACCAGCCTTTAGTGGTTTTACTCCAGTGATTGCTTCTAGAGGAGAAGTGTGAGAGCAGGCCTGCCACGTATACTTCCTGAGCCCAGCACAAAATGACTTCACCCGGGCCCCCCATGACGTGCAGCCCCTGCGCCACTGGGGCGTGAGGCATCTTGCTGAGGCGGCCCTCAGAGGTGGCGGCCCTCAGAAGATCACCTTGCTACAGTAGTACTCCATGAGGGCAGCAGACACATAGACGTGGTGGCGCGTCCTCGCGTCCTCCCGCGCCTTCTTGAAAATCGTCCGGCCTGATTTGATGCCCTCAGCTCTTCTTGCAAACTTCATGTACTGAATGTAAACCTGCCATGAAACAAGATAATTTACACTGAAGCACTGAAGGCCCTAATAGCTAAGGTTTTAAATGTCTTCAGATAAGATGGAAAATGGCATTTTAACACCTTGAAATCTACCCAGCAATCATGTGACCTTCCATACATGGCCTGCTTTTAGTGATTGATTATCCAGGTGTCTAGAGGACTGAAATAACAAGCATGATCTGAAGGACTTGGTCAAGCATCTTACCAAAGTTGGATCAATGTCTTCTATGGACAAGAGGCGGTTGTAGATGCTGTGCACCTTCTCATACTTCATCCGGCTCTGGGGGGGGGGGGGGGGGGTATTTGTTATTAATAACTGTATGGTTGTGTATCCACATCATTTGCCGAACAGGTAAAAACACACAACACCCAAATGGAACACTAAAATGTAACAAGAGTATACTATGTACTACTACACAACAAGCAAACTCGGGTCATTGCAACTCACATATCATATAGTAAACTTAGAAATAATTTAGATTTCAGTATAAAGTTCTACTTGACGTACCTACAACTACATTCTGTACAGCTTCATGTTTAAACCAGACTGTCAGTAACCGGTTGCATGCGAATATGCTGAACTGCTGAAATGCTGAACTGCTGAAAAGAGTCATTTACTTGAACACAGAGATTCCCCCAGCTGGGCATAAGCATAAATCTCACCTCCTCGTAGTCAGCAAAGGAGAAATACAGCAGCATGTTCTTCTTCAGCAGGTTCCCGATGGCTCGCTCATAGATGTTGGCGGCCTCGTCGCTGAACAGCTTGGCGTTGTTCATGTCCTACGCGGGCGGGGAGGCACAACGCACCCGTTTACAATCGGCCTATAAAGCGTGGGCTCGTCGGGCGTCTCGGCGGGGAACACATACCCCCTTCTCAGCCAGCAGCTTGCTGGACTGCTCCAGGTACTGCGCTGCCTCATACCAAACGTCGGGATGGTGGCCCAGCACCAGTAAGCACTGCTCGTACGCAAACATAACTGTGGGTGGGAGAAGCAGCCGCTTACAGGGGTGTGGGAGCGGGTCGCTTGCAAACACGCTTTGGGGCTCATCTGCTCTTCGGCATCTCACACGTTCATGAGTGCGCGTGACGGTCATGTGATAAACATTTGTGGGGAGCAGCAGTAAACAGCGCAACAGTCAATGGTTTTAATGACAGCACACATTCAGTCCCATGATCTCACTGCTGGCAACAGCAAATCGGTGACCCCACCGAACCATCAGAGAACATCTTTATTATGTATTAAACTTGCAACATGCTTGCTGAAGGACCTTTATTTGGGCTCAACTGTTGCAGAACAGAGCGTTGCAACAAATATTTGGAATACTTTTCCAAATGACAAAAAGTTGGCTAAGGACAGCACACAGATTTTAACTTAACAATAATGTATCATCCATAAGGTTTTGAAACAGTGGTACACAGTCTACCCCTCTTGGCAGTGAATGTCTGGTCCTCGGGACAATCCGAACCCTCTGGGTAATGTGTGCCTGGCCCTCAGTGTGCAGCCTACCCCACTGGGTAATGTGTGTCTGGCTCTCAGTGCGCAGCCTACCCCACTGGGTAATGTGTGTCTGACCCTCAGTGTGCAGCCTACCCCACTGGGTAATGTGTGTCTGGCCCTCAGTGCGCAGCCTACCCCACTGGGTAATGTGTGTCTGGCCCTCAGTGCGCAGCCTACCCCACTGGGTAATGTGTGTCTGGCCC
>JAODUD010000008.1:22054097-22093071 GCA_026784285.1 Stomatorhinus walkeri | reverse complement strand
TCTCCAACAAAATGTCACCCCCACACAACGTATGATTCTGCCTACAATTTCACTTATTCAAAGACCTCTGCAAAGTACAGGGCCTGCTGAATCTGCCAGCGTATTCGCGTCCCTCCGACGCCCCTGCTTCGGGGTAAATGTCAGCGCATGAAAACGCTTTAGAAAAAATGTCAAGAAATGTCTGGAAAACATCGACTTAACCCTTACATAAATTTGAGATGAAATAGAATCATTCCCAAAAAATGAAAAAGTGAACTTTTGCTATTTTTTATTTGCCAACAAACAGTTTGAAACGCTTCTATAACTAAACATTGTGTTGTATGAGACTTGCTGCAGTTTTCAATAGAGTGAATGAATCAATCATCCGCGCTGCATATCGGTGACATAATAATTAAGGTAAAACTGAATACATAGCAATCATTATATCATATTTGTAGGCCTATGTGAAAAAATGGCTAAATAGAAAGATTCTATAACAATGTCTTTGCATGCCACCATCTGTGTACTTAAACACTGTTTGAAAAACAAGTGTAATCATTTCACCGTGTCTCTTACCGAAAGTGTGACATTAGAAAACGTCATATACATAGTCATGTGTGAGATTTTATTTTTTCTTGATTTAATGCCAATGTTTATTATTTATACTGTTAAAATTTACAACGATGTTATAGTAACGTCTTCGTGTGATGTAATATCAAATATAAAAAATTCTGCAGTTTGGAATAAATGAAAAAATGCTGTGTTGTATGTGGAACGTCGCAATGGTCGATTACCGTAATATAAGAAGTGACAGAAACGACATGCATTTATTTAAATACACACTAATACACAGTTAACTTGTTAATTCACTGAATAATTCTGGTTTTTATTAAACGTATGAAGAAATATCTTTCCGCGCATGCCACGGCTCTGTCATGTAGCTTAATGTACGCTTGAAATTTTTGGTCTAGAATATTACGGTAGCTACGTGCAGTAAGCCTGAACTCGGCGATGGACTTTTCTGGTCTGACAAACACCCAAACATTCCACGCGCTGCGCAGAGCGAGAGAGACATGTTAGAGTGAGAGACAGTTACAGCCAGAAGAACGGCGGGGAGTCGGGGACGTTTGTCCCTTTTCAACTTTGGAAAATGGGCTTTATTGCCCTTCCAGCCAAGAGTAAAGCTATTTTTTATGAAAGCAAAAGTCGTTAGGTACACAACGAACTCGGTTTGGTTCGAGTAGATGCATTTCTGCGAGAGTTATTTGGAGTTTGAAATGTGGGCGATGGTGGTTTTGACGAGCGCGAGGTCTCCCCTCCTGTCGTCCAGGACAAGATGGCAGCAGCGCAGGCAGACTGAGCATGCTATGGGTGCGTTATAACTCCATAACATGTCCGGAGAAGTCCTGGATTTTATCAGTTGTTACACTCTGTGAAGGTGAGTTTTCCATATTTTTAAAGATACAACTACGTAGTTGGTGGTATCTCGTTACAGGTAAGCCGCAAGTGCGCAGTATGCTTAGATCACACTGAACTGGCGATATGTCAATAAGCTTGGGCATTAAATGTAATATGTTATGTTTTACTCCTTAGGTAGGTATGAAACTAATACTTATAGTTCATTGTGTGCTATCCGAAGTGGGAGGGGGGTTGGCTTGCTTTAAATAACTGTTGCCTTTAGCTCGTTAGAAAACAGGTTAACGGCTAGCCGTTTGTACCCATGTAGCGATGTCCAGCTGTCTTTCATATAATTTTCCAACAGAACAGCCGTGCCCTGCTGCCAGTTCTTTACCAAATGCTACCAACACCATAACCAGCGCTGTGTAACTGCGTTGTCAACACAGAACTATTTTCGGCCAGGCTAAATGGCTAGCCAGCTACCATGCCCTTTTGTATCTACGCCCATCACGACGCCTTTGTTTACCGTTTACAAAAACAGTCAACGAAAATAATCTTTATTTTCCACAAGATTATGGCACACGCAAACTAGCTGGTCGGGCCCAGAGTTGATTTATCTGCCTGTTTTTCGTTTTAATTCTCCAGCCGCCGTGGCTAACACTGCGCTGTGTTCTGCTGTTTATTGCCGTCTCGCTCGGCCTCTGCCCGCTTAATCATTCGGCACTATCTCCCTGTCCTTACTCTTGTCGCACACGTCTTCGATTTGGCTACATTTTTACCCACATTTTGTTAAAACATACATCATGTCGTCGTTTCAGCGTCGGAAGTCGGGATACGGCTGCGATTTACATTACAAGTAAACATACTTGTACATACATACATTAGAGCAGTACTCTCCTGTCACCTAGCTGGGCGCCTAGTCCTCCCAGTGTGCTGCTCCCACGTCCACAGCTGAAGCCAGTTCACTTTGGAGAGTCATTTGTGAAAATGTTTGCTTTACTACTTTATGCGACTGTACAGATATGGGTTCCGTTAATATGTAGTACTTGCGTACAGAAAGAAACTAGAATTCTCGGGGAAAGTTTATGGACTACTGATATTGTAGCTCAGATAAAATGTAGCAATTTTGAGGATTTCTGCTGTGTTTTTTCTGTTTTTACTGGATAGAAGTGACTGCTGTGAGCTTTGTTTCTGTACCATATAAGTCCAAGTGTGTTATATATTGGAAATGGACATTACCCCTTCCCTTCTCTTGCTTCTGTCACTTAAGCAGTCACAACCAAATTCCAACCCATGGCTAATACAGGAAATGCATTGGCTGCTACTGTTTCAGAAGAATGAACTTATTTATTGGCTATGGAAGTCAAATTGGAGTCACACGATGATGCGCCTGCCATCTGGGAATATAGCCCAAAGGCAGGGTCGCTTGTGTTTAATCAGTTTCTGGTTACTAGTTGAATGGTATGAGCTTGAAGTAAAGTAGCATGTGGATAATTAAACGGCAGTTGTTTGTCTTGGCCCAGTTCATTGTAAGATGAGACCAGTTGAAACCCCCCACTTCCATTTCACCCATTTTTATCTGTTTTTGAGAATTGCTGAATATTTTATGAAAGTAAAATATATATTGCTCATCATATAAAAATGATAATTTGCTATTGGTGCTACATTGGAGTTTAATTTTACAATTTAATGCATAGCATAGACTTAGGGAGGGGGCAGCATGCTTTTAATGAAATTTACAGAGGATTTGAGTCACCATCTTCAGTTGAATAAAAAGTACTCTTAAACATAAAGGCGCTAATATGCGGTAGCACAGTACGTACTGTAAGTCTGTAGTCTTGCCTCTTTTGAAACAATCTCTCTGAAGAGTCTTTACTTGACACCCAACCATGTGTTCCTCAAAAACACCTAGCTGGTCTATGGTGTAGATGGTTGTCTTTATCGGTAGCTTTTGAATTATGAGAATTGGACCTTTTAATGCAAGTCATAGATTGTTCAGGTTACTCAGAGTGGTGCAAAATCTTTCTCACCTCGATATTTATGTAGAATGTTAATTTTAGTCTACCTCTTAAGAATGACAATATGCATGTACCGTCAAACATAAGGAAAATGTCACTTTATGATTGGAAAAAATTGGCATATACCTACACACTGATAATTGACTCACTCTTGTCTCCATGTGACTGGGACTTGCTTGATTGCATTGTATTGATTATGTGAACTTATCCCTAGCTTTCTATGTACTTGTGTAGTGTAATATCAGGCATCAAGGCCCATTATAGACCATTTTTTGCAATCCTAGAGTATTTGAGTCAGTTGACCAGCCTCATGGCTGAAAATTTAGTGGTTGCAGCGAATAAAGGGAGTGTGTCTTACTCACAATCAGCCACATCTGGAACTGGGGAGTGATTCATTTTACACTCTGCCATGGTGTAGGTCAATTTCAGGTCAAGTAATCTTTAATATTAAACAATAATAGTTAATATTAGCTTTCCTCTCTGGGGGTAGAGAGGTCAGGTGGGATTTTTTTGGTTTGGAATTCTTAACTTGGCTATTGTAATAATCTCAAGATGGAGATCTTAAGATTTTTTTTTTTGCTTTTCCATTCTTAGGAATGCTGGGGAACTTGTAGTGACAAATAGGGGTGATTTATTCATGTAACCCAATCCCCTTTTGAAGGTTATATAAGACGTGTGACTTCTGAGTTATAGTCATTTCTTTCTCATTTGTGAAATCCTCTGGTGCTTTTAGCTGTGCATTCCTGATGACTTTCATTGGTGCTGCCCAGTGTTGTCGGTGCTACTCAGGTAGAGTCATCTTGTTTAGTGCAGGGCTGCTGGCAGCTGTCTCTTGCTGGTGATGACAGGCCTGTTCAGGTCCATTAATGCTTGCAGCATATGGTTGCCGCTGCTGCTTCATAAATTGAGATAATGCAGCTGGGTTCATCTGTCTGCCATCAGTCACACTGTCCCAGCATGTTAAGATCCTAACCATTCCGTATGCTTTCACCCATCATGCATTATTTTTCAGAATGCAAAAATGGGCCAGCAGACTACCTCCTGAACAGGAAATGTTTCATATCCATTGCATAATAGAAGCTTCCCAGCTAATGTTTGGGGATCAGAAAGGGGTCCACCCATTCAGAATGGTTTTATGCTGCGATGCAGTTCACGGAAATCCCACTTTATCTGGCTTATCTTGAAGATGTAACACTCTTAAAAACAACAGTGGCAGAATCAACTGGCCTAAACAATCCACTGTATGTATTGATAATGCACTAAACCACTGGAATTTCTTTGGAGTTTGTGCAATTTGGAGTTTCACATAAACTACTGAAAAGAGAATTGAAAAGTGCAGTGAACTGCAACTAGCTGACTTTTTTTGGAATAGTCCTATTCCACTGACTTCCTGTGTTTTTCCCTGTTTACCACCGTGTAGTGATGTTTAAATTTTTTTGCCATATACATAAGTAAATGTAATCTGATTTTAGCTGGGCCGTAAGAATGACTTGAATTTTTTTCTGGGCCAGCAGAGGGTGGTAGATCTAGGTAAGTTTGCTGGTTTTGTACTCAATGTATAAACCATCAATTACACTCTTATTGAGTTAGTCAATTTAGCAATATTTTGTGATCTGGTCACTTGAAAGTGATGTCAGGCTGGGTGACTGTTTCACTCAGTTTTAGCTTAAAGGTAAAGTGGCCATGCTGCTCCTCCAGAGTTTTTGTGTTTCTCAGTACACTAGGAAAGGCCTAAAAACCCTTTAACCACTAGCCATCAAGGCATAGACATAAATAGTGTGTAACCCAATATAAATGGAGATTCCTCACAAGCTGCAGACACTGATATGGGATCTTACTGCTGTACTTTTACTCTACTAGGTCTTGTATCTCTTCCTTGTTGTTGAACTTTACTGTTGCCACATTGAATGCTTTATGCCTTACCATTGAAGTACATTCTGTTTCTCACTGCTGCTGTTGAATGTTACATGAAGTCTGGCTTATCTGGTCATTTCCATGAAGCCCAAGCTGGACTTGGACATTGTGTGACACATGTTGCATGGGGTGTGAATTTTACCGCCCATCTGGGTGCAGCTGAGTTCTCTGCTGTTTTGATGAGCTACTGCATTGAATGATTCAGGTTGTGCTACAACTTGACCCTGATAGATGACCTGCTCATTTGAAAGACAGATATGCTGTTTGAAAGTCATTTGTGTCTTTTGGCACAGTTTATTTTCTTTATTTTAGCGAAGTACCAAAAGTATAGTACCTGCTGCAGTAGAAAAGTGCACAAAGGTTACTTTGAAACAGTTAGGCTTGTGCCATTTCCATATTTTGTTATAAACAGTGTGTAGATAAAATAGTTGAGGTTAACAACCACACTCAGAATCTTGAATGTCAGTTTGTAACTGATGTCAGTAATACTTCACATTTCTGTTTAATATGCCGAAACTGGATTGGATGTGAGACTGGTTGTAATATGCTGTAAATGTCAGGTTATATCCATAACGCAGCTTAATACCAGGAGATATGTAAAGCTAAATTAATGAAACAATGGTTGAATTAGTATGGGTGTGTGTTTAGACACAGTCATACAAACATTTATATTGTATTCATACATATACACACACACACACACACACACACTTAAAACTGGCTTACAGAGAAATTTTGAATTAGATTGTGGCTTTGGCCATATATAACCAAAATATTTAATAGTAGTAGGCATTATCCAATTTTTGATACCGTCCAGTCATCACAGTCAGGTATACAGTATTTTGGCTGCATTTTAAAAAGCACCACTCTTCCAGTATTTTGAAATCCTCCAAAATACACTTTTGCCAAAAGGAAATACTGTGGTGTGCCATTATACTGCTAAGCTTGAATAGTAGTTCTACTGATAAATGCGTTGATAGTTCAAAAATGTGAAAATAATTTTAAGTATAAACTTGCAAGTGGAGTTGGTGTGCATTAACCCTTACATAGTTGATTAAAATGCACATATAGGAATAGATAAGTGGAACTGTAATTCAGATGCCTTATTGAATTCTTGGTTCTAATTTGGAAACTACTTCTCACTACCCAACCTTGCACACCAATCCTCACTCCCTCCTCGTGATATACATGATATACAATGATGGTTCATAAAAATGGCAAGTTGCACTGGTGTGCCTAATTATAAAATTTAATCGCAGTCTGAGCCCTGATACTAGCTGATAGCTGCAACCTCCCCTCTGGAAAAACTATAGACCTCAACACTGACGCATTTGAATATTTTACATAATTTAATGACATTTTTTGGCATATGCTTTAATCCAAAGCAGGGTCAGCCAGTCTCTGGCCTTGCTCAAGGGCCCAACGGTGAAATCACTTCACTAACCATAGAATTTGAACTGACAGCCTTCCAGTCATGGGCACAACCCTCAGAGCCACGTACCACGCAATAATATAAACTGTTGTGCTATGGCGGAACTGGTATTTACCTGGGTCGACTTCAGATATACTGTTGTGGCCATGTCAATACAAATTTGCCCCACCCTCTGATACCTTATGTGTTCTATCATTGTGTCACTCTGTTTAATTGCTGGTAAAAATAATCTAAGCTTGGGAAATAATGTAGTCTTGCTTCAGGTCCCCCAGCTAAGACATGACTAAGTTCCACAGATGATGAGGACTGTCTGACAATCTGTTTGTGTGCTTCAACACTTGCTGATGTTCTAGTTCCCAGACCATCTTCTACAAGTCTAAAGTAACTGGATTTATCTTGTAAAACCAGTCCCAGAACTGCTTGTTTTCTCTTACAGTGACAGTGTTAGATCCTGAAAAGAGAAGTTCACATTAAGTAAATGCATGTAAGAGTTTTCCTTTAAACCTATGTTAATGGTAGCTGTTTGTGCAAATTTTCTACTCTTTAAGTAGTAATTAACTTGTGATTTATGAGTTATATTCATACTTTTACTGTGTTCAAAAATTGGAATTCGAGTGAAGAACCTTCAGTAACATTCAAGCATGTGACATATTTTAAGGAATTTTGGGTAAACTACAGAATTCCCCAATTAGATTAATATTTTTTGGAATATAGCTAATCTATATTTCAGAAAATTCCCTCTCACCCTTGACACTTGCTGGCTTAGTTACAAAACTTAGAGCATGGTGTGAAGTTCTGACTTGCAGTCATTTGCGTGATATCAGTCTGCTGCTACACACCTTTTCACCAGTCTGGGCATGTGCTATGAGCTGTCACTGTGTGACTTCATATACAAAAAAACCCAAAGCCAGGCACTACTGGAAAATTTGGTAGGACATGCGTGTGAACCACATTCCCTTTGTTCTCTAGTTTGTGCTGGAAAGCATGACTGCCACCTGTTGAACTTTGATAGTCGTGACGGAGTTGTCAGTTGGCTTTTGGATGTGTTCTGTTTTGCTGTGGTTAAGTTGTGCATCTGTGTGCCTGTGTTGTGTGGGGGAGGGTGTCGGGGTTTTCAGCAGCTGGGGACGTTGTGAGCTGCAGAGGCAGTCGTGCAAAGGGGAAGCTGCCTGTTGCAGTCACGTGGACTGCCTGTTGAGCACTGCACTTGTAGCCTACTCCCTGGAGCGGTGTGACGGAGGCAGGCAGGCAGGCAGACACAGCCTGTCATCCTTTAAAAAAGAAAAAAGATTGCAAAGGTGTGGGCTTGAGCATCAGCTTAAGTTTGGGCATGGCCAAGATGGTGGAAAGAGAGCAAAATGAAAAACAAAAGGTAGGCTAACACTTAGTGTAATGTTTGCTGTTTGACATCGCTGTCCTTAACAGCAACTCTTTAAGCAGAGTGTTGTTTCACTGCTACTGGCTAATTATAGTGATGGGCAGTGACCTATGATTTAAAGCTATTTTTGCCCTGGCTTTGGTAATGCTATTACTGACCACTTGGGTTTGAGTGCAGGGAGAATAGAAAATTTTGGCGAGGCACGTCTTTTTCTTTTTTTTGTGCTGTCTGCCCATCCTGGGCTCTGTTTGATTACAGCTGAAATGACAGCTGGCCTGTGAGATGATGTGTCTGCTGGGACACCAATAGAGAACTGGGTCGATGGCACCAGTACTGCTCAGGCAGTCTAGGTAGTGTCAGTGTGCCAGAGCTTTGAGTGGGTAAATGAAGCAAGGTGTGGTTCCCTCACCAGAGCCTGAGGCAGAGCAGAGAGTTGTGCTTCTTGTCTTTTGGCTGGGCTGCATCACCCCAGGCTTTGGGCTCTTTTTTCCCTTCAAACTGGAAAAATTGGCTAAAAGGTCTTTCAGTCTGTAATTTGAGAGGACCCTAGCGTTCAGGGTTGCTGCTGTGGCTGTAGGTGACGCAGTGTGCCTCCAAACTTTCTCTTTGCTGAGTAACATTCAGTTGATGCATCAGTTGCCTAGAGACCCAAAAGGTGCTGCTAGGAAACCAACTATAAAAGGTCATGCAAGCCTTTTGAACATAGATGTTAGTCATTCTTTACCTTCCCTGGACGTTGGGCACATCACTTTTCGTTGTGTGACTGTGTCCCAGTAAATCGACTCTCATGCAGTTCAGTTTTACAGTATTGAATGAAGCACTGTCATATGAGGTCTTCGGCCTCTTTTGTTCCAAATTGGTGAGTGAATGTCTGTCATCTCTTGCATTAGCTTCTCATACTGCTGAAAACTGGCTAATGGGCTTATCTTGGTATATGGTGTGTCAACAGCAAGAGCGTTGCTGAAATTTGCTATCTTATGCAATCTCCCAAGCAAATATTACAAAATGAGCAAGGTTGGATAGGCGAAAAAAGAAACTTTGCTTCCAGTACTGGAAAGCTGCATTTCAGAAGCTTACTCATGATTTGCCCATTAAAGCATCTAGTATGGCATGAGCTTTTATGAAAATGTCAAATTATCTGGCTGTCTGTTTTATATTTTAATGTACAGTTTTCAGTTCCTTTTAATCAGCCTCTCTGGAGAACAATTGAACTGTGTAAAAATGCTGTAGACGTTACACTCAGCATGTAAAGCTGGGTATTAAGTTAGCTTTCAGGTTTCAAATGCAGCAGTTGTTGACTTCAGTGTGGTTGCCTCTCTGTCATTTGTGAATCCTGAACAGTAGTTTTCGCATGAGGTTTTCATGGACCTGGAAAGTTGTCTTGGTTTCATCTTTATAAAACACTTGCAATGTGCTTAATGGTAAACTGACAGCAGGGTGTCTTAATCCATCATGCAGCAACATGCTGCATTTTAGCTTCATGAGTGAGTGTGAACACAGAAACATTTCTTTTCATTTTTGCAGTGTTCCTTTTATAAATAACTAGAATGACACCTTCTTTCAGTGACATGTACTTCAGCAGCTGTGCCACCAAGCTGAGGTTAAGCCTGTTCATTGCCAGATATGCTGCTATGTTTGAACGCGAGTGACCTGTTTTAAATTAGATGTTAAGTTGTGTGTTTTACTTTGATGCCAAATTCAGTTATGCAGATGTTACATTTCCTTTCTTAAAATGTTTGCTTCATGAACATTACAGCTAACATTAACAGCTATTTGCAGTCTTTTAATCCAAAGACATATATGCACAGAACTTACAAATCTCACGCCAGCATAGACAATGTATTGGCTTGATAGTAAGTTGAACAGGATATGATGAACATATATCTTGATGATTCTGTCTGTGTGATGGACTTTTTGAACAATCTCTTACTGTGCTGATTTATCTATTTCTCTTCCACAGGTATGGCCTCACAAGTCTTGGTCTACCAACCACATGTTTATCAAACCCAGACAAGTGCCTTTTGTAGTGTGAAGAAACTTAAAGTAGAGCCCAGCAGCTGTGTTTACCATGAGAGAGCCAACCCACGGACCTATTTGAATGGTAGATCCTTCGGCGTTGTGCACTCTACGAATATCGTTCCTTCATTTCAGAGAAAACACTCGGCGGCTGGGCGGAACTTTTCATTGCAAGCCTTGAGTGACGTGAGAGGCGAACAGGACAAAGGAGTTGGGCTCACCTCACAGTGCAAGGGGGCACAGCAGGAGGGTGTGGGGTGTGGAGGAACAGCGGGGAGGGTGAGCGGACAGGACAGGGACACCGCTGGCCAGAGAGGCATAGGTGACAGCAGCAGCAGTGGCCGGGCGAACTGCGACGAACGGAAAGAGCAGCAGGAGGAGGACAGCGACGAAGGTTTGAACTTGACAGAGAAAGCCCAGCGATGTGGGCTGAAACGTAAGAGCGAAGACTTGGAGAGCCGCCGAAGCGCCATGCAGATAGTGGAGGATCTGTCCATGTTGCCTGTGATGTTGCAAACGAATGTGGGGAATCCAGCGGCAGGGGGTGGGCCCAAGCCAGGTGGTGGAGGGGCTGGGCCCGGGGGTGGTGAAGGGGATTACCAGCTGGTTCAGCATGAGGTTTTGTGCTCCATGAAGAACACCTATGAGGTGCTGGACTTCCTGGGCCGGGGCACTTTTGGGCAGGTGGTCAAATGCTGGAAGCGTGGCACAGGTGAGGTCGTGGCTGTGAAGATCCTGAAGAACCACCCGTCATATGCACGCCAGGGTCAGATCGAGGTGGGCATCTTAGCACGGCTGAGCAGTGAAAACGCTGATGAACACAACCTGGTGCGTGCCTACGAGTGCTTCCAGCACCGCAGCCACACCTGCCTGGTGTTCGAGATGCTGGAGCAGAACCTGTATGACTTCTTGAAGCAGAACAAGTTCAGCCCATTGCCATTGAAAGTCATCCGGCCTATATTGCAGCAGGTGGCCACGGCCCTGAAGAAGCTGAAAGCTCTGGGTCTCATCCATGCCGACCTGAAGCCAGAGAACATCATGCTAGTAGACCCAGTGCGTCAGCCCTACAGGGTGAAGGTCATAGACTTTGGCTCAGCCAGTCATGTCTCCAAAGCTGTGTGCTCCACTTACCTGCAGTCCCGGTATTACAGGTGGGTTTGTAGTTTGCATTTGCTGTGGGCTCCTCCTGCATTCCTATCTGCTTTAGTCGCATCTGTAATAGTACAGTGTAATTTTCTCTTTGGCATTTCACCACTATTGCAGTTCTGAGATTGATCACTTTTCTTTGATGTGAACTTCCTTTTACCCAAATAGCATTTAAACTGCAACATACTATTGTCCAGAAAGTTCCAAATCATTTGAATAACACCACTGATGGTCAAAAGCATGTGCTGGTCATATAATTAGAATCTTCAAAAAGTTGATTTATTTGACTAATTCCATTCAAGAAGTGAAACTTGTATAATGTGTGCGTTCATTCCACAACGACTGATATATTTAAAGTGTTTATTTCTTTAAATATTGATGTTTATAACTGACAACTAATGAAAACCCCAATTCAGTATCTCAGAAAATTAGAATATTGTGAAAAGGTTCAGTATTGAAGATACCTTTAAGGCCTTTAAATGGTCTCTCAGTCTAGTTCTGTAGGCTACACAATCATGGGAAGACTACAGATTTGACAATTGTATAAAAGATGACCGTTGACACCTTGCGCAAGGAGGGCAGGACACAAAAGGTCATTTCAAAAGAGGCTGGCCGTTCACAGAGCTCTGTGTCCAAGCAAATTAATAGTGAGGCAAAGGGAAGGAAAAGATGTGGTAGAAAAAAGTGTACAAGCAATAGGGATAACCGCACCCTGGAGAGAATTGTGAAACAAAACCCATTCAGAAATGTGGAAGAGATTCACAGAGTGGGCTGCAGCTGGAGTCAGTGCTTCTAGAACCACTATGCACAGATGTATGCAAGACATGGGTTTCAGCTGTCGCATTCCTTGTGTCAAGCCACTCTTGAACAACAGACAGCGTCAGAAGTGTCTCGCCTGGGCTAAAGGCAAAAAGGACTGGACTTCTGCTGAGTGGTCCGAAGTTACTTTCTCTCATGAAAGTAAATTTTTCATTTCCTTTGGAATTCAGGGTCCCAGAGTCTGGAGGAAGAGAGGAGAGGCACAGAATCCACGTTGCTTGGGGTCCAGTGTAAAGTTTCCAGTCAGTGATGGTTTGGGGTGTCCTGTCATCTGCTGGTGTTGGTCCACTATGTTTTCTGAGGTCCAAGGTCAACACAGCTGTATACCAGGACGTTTTAGAGCACCTCATACTTCCTGCAGCTGACCAACTTTATGGAGAAGCAGATTTCATTTTCCAACAAGACTTAGCACCTGCACACAGTGCCAAAGCTACTAGTACCTGGTTTAAAGACCATGGTATCCCTGTTCTTAACTGGCCAGTAAACTCACCTGACCTTATCCCCATAGAAAATATATGGGGTATTGTGAAGAGGAAGATGCAATATGCCAGAATATTCTAATTTTCTGTCATACTGATTTGGGGTTTTCATTAGTTGTCAGTTATAATCATCAAAATTAAAAGAAATAAACACTTGAAATATATCAGTCTGTGTGGAATGAATATATATATATTATACAAGTTACACTTCTTGAATGGAATTAGTGAAATAAATCAACTTTTTGAAGATATTCTAATTATATGACCAGCATCTGTATTCTCATCTATCTATCTTCCATACCAGTAATCTAGTACGTGGATCTCTGTGAAATTGGAGCCTGTCCTAGGAATCATAGGACAAAAGTGGGGTGAAAGCGCTATACAGGAGGCTTGTCCCTCACATGGTATTTTAATATGTAGTTTATGGTTTGATTATGGGCAATTGTTCTGCTTTCAGTGACTTTTAAAATTGTATCCGTGTTCCTACAGAATTATTATGTTCACTGTGGAAATGGTGAGACATTCAGTGTTTATCCTCATGAGGTTTAGAGCACTTTTAGAAAGGTGCTATCTGAGAACAGTTTGTCAGACAAGACTTATTTTTGTCTTTTTTGATAAGTTGCATTGTCAGCAGGAAATGAGGCTTGATGCAAGCTGAGCATCTGTTGTGCTAATCGCTTGTAAGTTAGTATTAAGTCAGCCTAAGAATGTGCAAGAAAATGTCTTCGTTGTCTTTGCTTTTCTGTGTATTAGATCTTTAGTGGGAATGTGCCAAAAGATGAGAGGAATGGATTATTTTTTAACCATTGAAATGCCTTGCATGCCATGAGCAGTTAACATGTTAAGCTGACTAAGTTCTGAGTAATGACCTGCAGATTTTAGTACAAGCGGTGCAGCCAAACGTCTGTTGAGGATCAGAGTCACACCCAGGTGTCTTATATAGCTCGTCAGCAGAGCCGATATGTTTATAGCAGCAGGGTCTCCTTTATTATGTCTTGCATATTTCTTGACTGGCAAATGGAAAATTCTTTGATTGAAGGGCCACTTCTATACTCACCTATTTCCTTTTAAAGTATTTCATGCCTTGTGTGCAACCCAGAGGGGTGACACGTTTGGCTGTACCAGTGGTGTAGCTGGGTCACATGTCTCTGGAGGTTTGCAAGGCCAGCCAACTGCAGCCATACCTCTCTTGCTCCGTACCGTTACCTGGGGAAAGAGCCGTGGGCATGAGCCTGCTTCTGGTCTGGCTAATGGAATACTCTGAATGATCGGCGTAGCAGCAGAGCTCACCAGCCTCTATAGCTGCTCTGCTCTTTTGGTCTTTGCTTGTGGGGATTCCAGCTGTCCTTGCTTCACCATCACTTCTTGTAAATGCTGTGTTTGTCAGGAAGTGGCATTTTTCCTACTTCCTGTATCTCAGAATTGTTCTCTGCAGCTTTTTAGAATTTCCTGCCTGCAATTAAGCCAGACTTACTGTAATTAAGGCCAGTATTCATCCTGGGGAGAAGTGCTCAGCTGCTGTCTAGAGTAATATTTCTCATGCTTTTGTTTAATTAACTACTAAACAAGTGAACAGGACTTTTTTTTACCCCCAATACTTGCCTCTTCCAAACACCTGAGGGAGTTAGACTTTTCACATCTATTATGCACTGTACAATGAAAAGTGTGTTACTTGGCTAATCTTTGACTCGTGTAGCGACATTATATGTTGCACAATAAAGGGTCCATCCATTGCACACTCTGAAGGTCAGATCTGTTTGAAATGGTAGAATGTCTGGGCCTTGCATTTAGTGTAGGCCCTTGAATCAGCAGTCGGCAATTAGCAACGTTAGTGTCTTGGCTAAAATGCATGTCTCTGGCATCATAGGTGATTGGATTAAAGTAGCAAATGCATCATTTGACCCAGGTTCAGGCTAAAAGGACCCAGGAGGCAATGCTGAAAGTAGTGGGTGGGAGTGGGGCACAGAGGTGCACTGGTTAGTAAATTGGATTTTAATTCCAATTACAATTTTGGGGTACCTACCATTTTCAAAAAAAAAAATCAAGATAAAACGATTGTGCTGCATTTTGTTTTGCAGCAATGCTCCTATTTTGTCTTGTTATAAATCTAGCGAACCCCTTTTTTGTTTCTCAGCTAAATTTTATATTTATAATTTTGCCTTAAAATTTGTTTGAACTATGTGAGGCTTTCCCCTCTGGACCCAGTTCGGTCCACTATGGCTGAGGTTAATGTTTTTGATCTACCCATGGGATTAGCAAGCTCAGTGTTTGCGGCCTCTATGGGTGGTTCTGCAGTTCAGCCTGTTCGGGGTGACCCTGGTGCAAGTGCTCCACTTTTGGGGTATAAGCCATGTTACCAATTTGTACGAGGGTGCAGTGAAAACCAGGTGCATTTTATTCCTGGCAGTCTGCATGTGCCTGTCGAATGTGCCTGTTCAGCAGTGCAGGGAGATTTCCTGACATTAACACCTTCGGTTAGTGGTAGGATTGTGATGACACCCAGTTAGATCTACTAAATGGCTATGAGTGACTTCAGTGATGGCAATGTTCTTAGCCTGCAGGCGTGGACCCCAGTGCCTAGACACACGACTGCATCTGGGCAGTCATGAAAGTCCGGCTTTGCTTCATTGCCAAGTAGCCATCGTGTGTGGTTTTGTGTTAAGAACAATCCCTCAGCTGAAGTATGGACCGTGTAGCAGATCAGCTTTGCCTACTGCTATTGATTAGCTGCTGCTAAGCTTCTGCCTGGTGTAAAGAATTGGGTGTGTAATGTGATCTGTTAGCCATCTAGTGTGATTAATATAGTCACCATGTGATGAGAAGTGTGTATGTAAAGTGTATTTATAGAACGTTTTGCTGTTGGTGACAGTCACTCAGCTTCCTACAGGTATGGGGCATGTGGGTCTTTCTGATCAGTCCGAGCTGTTATCACAACAGTCGTGTGTGTGTGTGTTGCGCTGGTGGGGGGGCTCCTTGGCACGCCTGTTCCCATCGCTCTGTCCTCACATTCACCTGCTGAGAATAGTTTGGCCGCTTCTGTCTGGAAGAGCGTTCATGTCTTGTTTAACAGTTTCTGTTTTAAAAGCTGATTTCATGGTGCCACCTACCTGACCAGGCCAAGTTGCATAATGTCTTACAAGGTTTTAAATCTCATTGCCCTGGTTGGCTGTTTTGGTGAGTGGCTATTTGGATGGCATGTGCTGCTGAAGTGTTATGTGCAGCTGGCTGTGGACACCTAGCTCCCAACATGACCCTTAAGCTCAAGGCACAGGTAGCAGTGCTGTCAGCTGTGTGGGCCGAGGCTCTCCCTCAGTCTGAGATGGCTGCTTTGCTAACGCTCACTTTGATCCTTCTTTGTATTTGAAACTTCTGAACCAACGTGATACCTGTAAATAAAACATATTAAAAGTACTCTTATTGTAATAGGTTTAATCATTCTCCCTTCACAACATAAACCATAACAGAAAAATAATGTATATGCCAGACTGCACCGTACCACTACCAGAATCTCTGCACTGAGACATATTGAGAAAATTTTGAGTCTGATTCTGCATCATCATTATCCTGTAAAGGGATCAGTTCAATGTTTCAAGCCTAATATTGCTATGCGAAGTTTTTTATTTTTTAATTAACCCCATCAATTCTACTTCTGTTTAAGCAAACTAATGTTGAACGAGTGACTCTATCGTTTACTGTTGTTTTTATACATTGTTTATAATTTATTTGTAATTTGCATTCCAGTATCATTTTTTCAAATCAGGTAGCAAATATGTGGCATGCTGCATGTTTTGTGTGTTTGTGTTATAATACTGATCATCAGTTAAATTTGAGCTGTAAACAGGAATGCATTTTGCTGAAATGTGGATGCTGTGGTGTAGCAGCATATATCAGTGGGATCTTTAAGTGACAATTTATGTGCCATCATAGGGTATACATGCATCTCTGTGCGTCTTGCATATGTTTTTTATCAATATTAAATGTGACAAACGTCACTGATCTTCCTGCTGTCTCTTTAGTAATGTTGTGGACTGAAAACATAATTTGCCTGCTCTGTGAGACTCCTTTTGGTCTTGCATTCCTCTGAGGTTTCTGCACATTTTGATCATGAACTGGAAGGATTCAGGCCTAGGGAATTGGCATGTTTTCAAATGCAGGCTGGGCGGTTCACTGTGACATACACTGGTGGATTTGGCTGTGGCTGCCTCTGGCCTCAGAGCAGAAAAGCTACCACAGCCGCTGCCCCTGCACACTCAGTCCCCATTTGCTTGTTTCTGGTAAACGCAGGACCTTTCAGGAAATGACTCAAAATAGAAGAGTACATTTGTACTTTGTAGCACAGAGAGGAAGTTTGGTGAAGCACACAGAAGCAACTCAAAATCGTCAGTTGTTGCTGTTCATCCACCAAGTGGTACCGCTAACTTTGTGTGATGAAACTGATAACAATACTTTCAGGATTACTTAGCAGTTCACCTTTTATTTACACTTCCTCAATTTTATATCAAGAATATCAGTATTTACATGTCTTGGTGTTATATTAGAAGCTTTAAGTATCTTCCCTCTGAAATCTAAATGTACGACAGCTGTATTCACACAACTAATGCTACAACACAGAAGTCATTTTTTTTGGGTAGTATAAATTTTGCTATGACAAACTACTTAGCCTCAGCTTTAGATTTCTGAACTTCTCTGCATCACATATGTACCAACTACAGAGCAGCCCACTGTACAGGGGAAAAAAACATATACAGGAAATGTGTGCTCTATGCTGTATAATGTGTGCTGAGACAGAAATCTTGGATCCATACAACTTAAAAAGAAATGTGTGGAATGCCATGTCTGCAGTTGTTTTTCTGCCTCCGACCTCTCCACCCCTTCCCCCCTGGTGCCCGCGTGCTTGATGTGGAATCGCCAGTGTCGCTGCTGTGCTCCCGGGGCCAGTGTATGAGCACACGATGAGCTCCTTAAAATAGCCAATGGGAGGTGACCAAAGCCCGTGCACTACTATAGATGGTGATGCTTTCTGGCAGTCAGGGGGAAATAAGACAGAACTGAATGCTACTGAGGTCAATCAGCAGTTCAAGGTCAGTGTACTCCCATGTCAGCTGTTTTCCTCTTTGCTCTCCTGACAGCACTGAGGCGATCTGGAGAGCAGAGCAGTGCAGTGCAGTGAAGTCTAGGGCAGGCCAGGGTGGTTTGATGCCTTTTTTCATTAGAAAAAGCTGCTGGGTTTTTTTTGTATACACACACACATATTATCTTATAGTATCTGCTTCATTACTTGTGCCAAGTTATGTTTAGGGTCCTTGGATAACGTTTATTTTAATTGCTTCCTTGCATGATACTTCATGCAGATTCTCCAAAAGAACCTCCACCTCTATGGTTTCTATATAATTACTCTATGCATTAACTCATAAATGCCATTGTGGAGCTGTAAATTACAGTTAATTGTGCTGCAGCAAAGTATATGCGAACAAGCCTAGTTCTATTATTTATAAGCTTTTGTGCTAAATGTAAGAGTTGACATTTTAAATGGCCAAAATGTGTGTTAGCTTCGAGTCAGTTTGAGTCAACTGCTCTTATGTAACTTCGTTTGTTTCATACTGTCAAAGCTGCTGTGCTTTTATGCTTCGAAACACAATGCGGCTAAGCAGCCAAGGTTACTGCCTGAAGTTAACAGCACATTGAGGCTGTTAATGGTGCTGTTCATCCAGCGAGATAGCCTGTGTCACATGTAGATGGCCTTGCGTCTTTGCTTTATGCACTTCATGTGTTTAATCCCATGCTGAACTTGTTCTGGTCAGTCGTTCTGTGTGTTTTAATTGTATATTTTTGGATGGGAATGTAATGAAGTGTCAAGGTGCTGAATCCTACCTGTTTCAATAGAAATGGAAATTGTGAAATATTCCTCTTGAACAAATAAAACCAAGATGGGTTCTGGCCGGTTTGAAAAGTCTCTGCATCATGTTAGAATTATTAAGAGAAAATTAAGCAGGTTTTGTTCTGATCCATCCATTCATCCATTATCTGCAGCTTATCCAGGATCGGCTTGCTTGGGACAGTAATCTCAACAGCCATCACTTCCAGCTCCACTGGAGTCATACCACATGCATGCAGACTAGTTGGGCAAGCTCCCATGAACCCTCCAGTATCCTTGTGAGGGTAAAGTGCTGATCCCACATTCTGCAACCCGGGGTGGAATCCACATGGTTCCTCCTGGATCTAAGTGTCGACCAACGAGTGGACCCTCCTTTCCAGTACCCCTGGACAGACTATTCCCCTGAAGTTGGAAAACATCCTCTAGTCCCCGTTTTTAAAAACTGGCAGACTGGGGTGGTGGTCCCAATCCAAAGACATCCATGCAGTGTTGAAGAGGCGTGTCAGCCAAGACAGCCGAACAACATGAAGAGCTTTTAAGAACTCTGGGATCTATATCATCTCATCTACCCCTGGAACCTTATCACCAAAGAATATTTTAAGATTTCAAGCTTTACTTCCTCCAAGGAAGGTGTATCAGTGGGATTCAGGAGGCTCCTAGAATATTCTTTCCGCTGCCTGACTATATCCCCATTAGAGGTCAATAGTTCTCCATCCCTACTGTAAACAGCATGGGTGAAGCCCTGACAATTTTCCAGAATCTTTTTGAGGCCAACTGAAAGTCCTTCTTAATGGCCTCACCATACCCCTCCCACACCTGAGTTTTTGCCACGGCAAGCTGCCTTCTGCAAGGCCTGCTGGGACCTGTCAGCTGCTTCAGGAGTCACGCAAGCTAAGCAAGCTCTTACAGCTTGACAGCTCCCTTTACTGCTGGTGTCCTCCATCAGCTTGGGGGGCTGCCACCATGACAGGTATCAACAACTTTACAGCCACGGTCCGCACAGCGCCTCACTAATTGTGTCACGGAACACTGTCCTTTTAGGCTCAGTGTCACCTGACAGCGTGACTGCCAGAGGTGTGAGTTAAGGATCTCTGGGATGAGGGGTCTCTACCAAATGCTCCAAGCATACCCCCTCTATGCGTTTGGGTCTACCGGGTTCTTTCTGTTACGTTTCCCCACCATTGGATCCAACTCGCTACCAGGTGGTGATCAGTTGACAGCTCATGCTCGTCCTTCACCCAACTGTGCAAAATGTATGGACGCAGATCCAACGATATAAAATACCCTTGTGTTCGAACATGGTGTTCATCATGGATAGACTGTGGTAAGCACAGAAGTCCAATAACTGGATACTCTAAGCTGGTCTTTGATGCATGACCACAGACAACAGTCAGCGCCCATTACCCAACTTAGTCAGTGTGAATGCCTCCATGAAAACAATTGCAGAAAACAAAGTATAAAATAATAAAAAAGAGGCGACCATTTTATTTACCAGGGTGAACTCCCAACATACTGGCAATGAACCAGGAGGATCAAGCATCCAATGGAGATGTGACTCTTTTGCCGAGGCTCGAACTTGACCTTCTGGGCGCTTTTACAATGCTCCAAGTACCTTACCTTTGGTATGGTATTTTGTAGTACTTTCACTTTTCTTTCTTGAAGTACGAAAAGTACAGTACCTGGTGTGGTGAAAAAGTGTCCTCTGATCACAGGTATAAGGGCCTAACCTGCTGAGCTGCACACCACCCTCTAGAGTACATCACCATGTCATAAAAAAGATTCAGACCTGTTTGGGGAAACTCCAGTGTATTTCAGATCTAGTGCCGTAACCTCATATATAATTGTTGACCTGAATGTTCCCTGTTTGTTTTGGGTCAACAGTTAATATCCTTTTTATTATGCCAATATACTTTCTTGCAAGTATAACACCATCTATTGTTTATGGTTTCTGAACAAAGGGCAATACAGAGTAATGCTTGCATGTACATGGGATGCTCCCAGATTGGCTGCCTTGTGTTTCACTGTGGTTTTGTTCACCATTTGGGGAAACAGATCATAAAATGATTTATTCATTATTGTTAAAAATGCATGAGTAGTTCTGACTGTTCCTCAGGTTTCTGAGAGAGGATCCCGGGAGTCTCTCTGATGAAGGGAAACTTTAGGTGCTTAGAGGAAATTACATGGAACCACCCCACCCACCCAGAATCACCAGATAACATACCCCTTAAGCCCATCTCGCACTTCTTATCTGTATCCCGTTATGGTCATTGCACTGTGTGTGTGATGTAAATCACCAGAGTCCATACAGCCCTGACTTTGCGTGTAGTGGATATTTTGTGTGTTGACTGAAAATGTGCAAGGAATTGATAGTCTACTGGTCTGGTAGAATATCATTCCTGTACATATGCACCAACAGAGACCACCGTCTTAAACTGATGAATGTTGCATGAATGCAGATATCTGCATGCCGATGGCGCGCAGAGCACTTCCGCTTATGGAAAGGCGAAGTTTTAACTAGGTTTAAGTTGCATACTCTTTAGGGTGCTAAAAATACCGCCCAAACCTAGTAAAAACTTATAAAATTTTGTTAAAGTTTACCTGTGTCAATACAATGTTTGTGTTTGTTGCAATACATCTTCCCTGTGGTGATCATGGGGAATTTAGTTGCTGTGCGCATGCGCCTACTGTGACCATGTACATCCATTGACAAATTTGGTATGAATAGAGTCTGAACTTGGGCCGAGTGTGTAAGCTGAAAAGTCAAGTATGGACTAGGCTTTAGCGTGCCGCTTTGGAGTGCTGCATCCATAAAGCTGTCCTCAGTGGAAAGTGAAATGGGGGCAGGAGCACAAGCCACCCTATGGGGTCACGTCTGGCACAGCCCTGTCGCATTTGTGTCTTTCGGAATATTTAGCATGGCTGAGATGATGGGCACATAATATTTCTTGGCCCTACGGCGTGCATGAGTGATGTGTGTGCAGTGTAAGGGATTGAACTTATTTATCAGACGCTTTTGTCTCAAGTGACGTACAAGTAAGGAAAGCTTTGGGACAAAGCAGGTTGAGCTAGCATCCCTGGAGCAGTCGGGGTTAAGGGCCTTGTCTAATGCCCCAACTGTGATGTGATATTACTCTGTCAGGATTTGAACCCGTACTTATACAAGCACAGGTCTCTAACTACTGAGCTACATATGGCACTCTTGTATCAGTATAGCAGAACCTTGTTACACATAGGTGTGTAAGTGACTTTATTGCATTAATTTTTATTTGTTGTTTTTTTGTGCTGTGCGTTTGTGGCCTCCAGTGGCAGCACAAACTGATAACTGAAAACAGTGTTCTTTATCTTTTTCCTCACATCCTCCTGTCATGTTTTCTGTTCCTGTGGGTTTTTGTTGAATGCTTTCAATTCATGTCATATGTATTACAATTCATTTTTTTTATTTTAAAGTTTTTCATCATGCGTCTTTTATGCTCTTGTATAAAACTAGAAGCAATGGATCTGTAATCCTTTTTCTTTTTTTGCAGCATTTATTCAGGCCTTCAGCTGCTTTATGGTCTGTGTGGCCTTCATCAGTTATAGCGTCTCACCAGCTGCTGTATTTGCAGAGCTGATGGCCCTGACATGTTAAAAGCATAATTAGTGGGCAGAGTTATTTTCTGCTGTCGTCCCCTTTTGTTATTCTGGCCTTGACGTGACGTGCAGGACCACAGTGCACATGGAACAGCCCTGGGCTGGAATATCGGACATGTATCCGTTGGATAAGCCCCTAACAACAGATGATGGGAGGCTCATATGTGAAGGAGGTTGTTCCACGCTCTCCTCACCTGTGGCCTGGCCCCTGCGCTGTGGCAGACGGGAAGCTCTGAAACACTGGACAGGGGAGCCAGCATTTCAGTTAGTCAATAATTTAAGCTGCAGTTTGGTTCAGTGGATTACATTTCCTTGGGGGGGTGCACTGGCCATATTCTCCAGTCAGATTGTCTTAGACGCGGGGGGGAGGATGGCGTCCCGTTTTGCTCGCCCCCTTGCGAGTGTCTCCTGTTTGTGCTGTGGAGCCAGTAGCACAATGACAGCCTAGCCTAGTGAATAAGTACCACGTCACCCCTCCCCCCAGTGAAATATTCCACATTCGGCACTTTCGTGAGCACAGCACTTGTTACTCTATACCCAGCGATCCCGTGACGCAGGACGGATCTCCTGCTAGCAGTGTGGAAGCATATTTCTGAAGCATGAGATCATGTCCTTGAATAATGCATGCCCATCTAGCTAATAGGCAGGGCACACCCAGTCCCTCCTGCAGGCGTGCATCTCATTTGCACAGGCTCTTCGAACAATAGTTGTTTTTCATCATGGTGATGTGAAATTTGTTGACATTGTAGGACCTTTTTTGTGTGCGTGTGTGTGTGTGTGTGTTAAAAGAAAAACCATTTTCTTTTTCAGGATTACTGATTAGTTTTTGACTAACATACTTGTTAAGGGTCCCTTCCATGAACTCCTTGATCCTCCTCGTTTTGTCTTTCACTGCTCTTCTGATCTCTGTCCATCTTCCACATTGGCTGGATACTTCATTGAGTGGATCTTATCTGAGAAACCCCCCCCCCCCTCTGAAGAAGCAAACTTTTCCATGCCGCTGTCCTCAGGCTGCCATCAGCATGCTGGTGAACAGCAGAAGTCTCATTTTGTTTTAAATAATGCAGCTGGTAACTCTGCAGGCCATATGCACTTTTGTGGCTAATTATAACAAAAGTAGATCACTGGGAAAGGTGATATTAGCTGGCAGGGGCCCGCATGCAGAGCCATTAGCATTTAAGCGGCGGCATGACGACGGCGCTCGGCCCCATGGGCCTACACAGAATGTCGGCCACTCTTCTAGCCTAACTTTCTGTTCTCGCGGGTTTGTCCATTTATGGACACCCTTTGCTGGCATGGTAATTAATGTGTGCCTAGCTGGTCATGTGTCTTGGGGAATGGCACCATGCTTAGTCCATGTGTGAGCTTTCTTGGCGACAGTGATTTCGCCTTGCCGCTGGCTGGGACTCCAGAATCAGTCCTACAGAGACGCCTTCACTGGGGTGTGCAGCCTCACTTGGCCAGACTGTTGTATTGTGGCTGAGAGCGTCTTGGAACAAGTGGCAGTTTGTTTGGAGTGGCCTCCTCCCGCCTGAGTCTGAAGTGTTTAGCTGGAGGCTTCGGCAGCTGATCCGCTGGGAATGAAAAGACCTGTTGGTGCCCTTGTATTGTTTTGCCCCGTGGTGCTGGCACTTCACCTGGAGCAGCTCCAGGTCAGCGTCTCTGAGAAGCAGAGGGCACCATGAAATGTCACTAGTACTAGCAGCCGTGTCCAGCCGCATGCAGTTTGATGCCCTTTGGTTGCAGGTAAGAGTGTTAAGTCCCATTAGCACTTCCTCTTTGAAACGGGTGGCTTGGTGTGGTGCTTTTAGTGAGGCTACCAGTGGGAACTATATACACTCCAGTGCCCATATTTTGAGCCCGTACATGGAATTGGCATCACGGTTGCACTTCGGCATCATGATATTTTATCATCTGGCAAATAATATGCCAATTCTGATTATTTTAATTTGTATTTTTATAACAACAAAAGGCAAAGGCGGGAGGTCACATCTAATTTGACAGCAGGGTTACCTTAGTCTAAATTAAGCATGTGGCATTTGTGCCAAGGAGAGCTGGGGGTCATGTGAATGATCCATGCACGATAGGGAGTCCTACCAGCCTGGCTTGGGTGTCGTGGAGAAAATGACCGATACATAAATGGACATGTCGAAGCACAGCTGATGGCATGAGCACATCACTAGCTTCTTCACCAGCACAAGTGGTGCTGCTTTCTCCATTAGTCTAACAGTGAAGTAAAGCTTATTTCTTAATGTCGTCCTGCTTTAAACAGGATAAGGCTGCCATTCACTGTCATTTGTCTTCATGTGACAGTACTTCACTGCTACTGAAATTAGCTGCTGAGAGATTTTCCAAATGTAATTATTGTTTGACTTGCAAAAGGTTCTGTTTTTTTTGTTTTTTTTTTTTTTTTTTTTTTTTTTTTTTTCTTCAAACAAGTTGGTGGTAAAATGGCTAGTATCTTGGCATTATCAAAGATTGCAAAGGGCATCTTTACTTTTGTTCTTTGATTTTTCTTTTATGGTTGAATGCAACAAAATCTACAAATTTTTAATTTTATAAAGCAAAAGTTGATGTATAGCATTTTAAAAAAAAAAAAAAAAAAATATATATATATATATATATATATATAACTACTTTGCATGTGACCTTTTCATCCCATTGTATCTGAATTTAGTATAACATAACAAATTATTGAGATTCAATAATTAAAATTGAATCTGGGAAACCTTATAAAATGGTTGTTCAAATTGAACCAGTTTTTGGAGTTTAAACAATAGAACAATGTGAAATTTTGTTTGACGTTCAAAAATACATCCTATAACACCCATGATGAAATATAACACCAATAACTTTATACTGAATATCAGTTTGATTTATTTTTCCCCATTCATCACATAAAATATTGTATTTCAGTCTGGTGATTTAAATGACTTTATAAACTTTGCAAAACAAATGTGAAATGGCAATGAAAGACCCACAGAAAGTAAACAGCTCATGTTGATACAACAAATAGTGTCTTGCAGAAGTACTGAACTCCCCTTAGAATGATCAGATTTGCCTGAATTACAAATGATACATGCATTTTATTCTTGTCAGCATTTCTCTTACAAACCAGAATCTTTCATAATATATTTTCAAAGTCAAAATCAATTATTGGGAAATCCTTTAAAAAAACTCAAAAAGTGAAAAATGCCGCTTGTATAAATTTAGTTTTTGCTATAGCCACCTTTGGTTGCAATAACAGTATTTTGTGCCACATAGCTACCGCCTTTTTATATATGTTCAGGAATGATTTTGTCCATTCTTCATGACAGCTCGAGATCCTTCACATAGGTTGGATGCCCATGAGCAATGATCACATAACCAAACATACTATGTTAAGTAAGGCAAATCAAACATTTGATTAAAAAAAAACTTGCGTGGTTCTCATTTTCCATGATTATCTACAAGAGGAGTCTGTCTGATAGTTACTCTGATTTAAGGGTTTTTGGATACATAGTTTGCCATTGAGTGATGTGGACGCTACATGCACAGTGAACCACCAATCATAATTAGGGCTAGATGACATGCGATCTTAATATCGATATCACATGTTATGCACATGCAATTCTTGCTTTGCAAGGACAGCGATAGCAGTGTTGAGATCAGGTTTTTCCATACCCTCATACTGTCAGGATATTATAATGCCGTTTATTCTCAAAGACAATATTATTTTGCAATACAGTTTAAGTATTTTGAAGTTTCGGTGAAAATATCTGTTGAGTATAGGGGGGGCGGTTGCTTTTGCTAAAACATTATTACTTTGTCCTGAGTAACAACTTATCAAGCTTTGCAGTTTTTTCATGATTGTTCCTTTAAAAGTGTATCCGTATGTTCAAAAATCAGCTTAAAGTTTATTGCCACTGCTTTTGAATGAGCTTGGCATGCTTTCTCCAAGGACGTCATAATCATTTTTATCCTTGCTGTTTATATCACTGAAGGATGGGTTGATGAGAGATTTGTTTTGATCTCCATTTTAGATATGTAAAAATCGCATTATATAAAACACATCGCAGTATCTGTAGTTTTATAATATCATGCAGCCCCGCTGTCATATTTTCTGGCAAACTCAGGCTAGCTCTTTTTTCTGGCCACCGTCCCATGGGGGTCAGCAGTATGCACTGCTCCAGTATGCTCTTGGCATGGTTGACTAGTGCACCTTTACTCCTCTCTCAGCCACTGAACTCTGTAGCTCCTTCTCAGTGATAGTTGGCCTCATGTTGGCTTTGCTCACCAGTCTCCTTTTTTGCGTCATTGTTGCGTTTTAAGGGATTGCAGGTTTGGTGTAACTTCCACGTTCTCAGCATTGTATGACAGTATAACACTCTGTACTGGGAAGACCAACCTCTTGGATATTTTTTGTACCCTATTCTAAGTATATGCAATTTGATTAGTTTTTCTCTATCTTTATTATAATTCTCTTTAGTTTGGGTGTAACGGTACACAAAAATCAGTTTGGTATGTACCTCGGGTTTGAAGTCATGGTTTGGTACGTTTTTGCTATAGTGGGAGTAAAAAGAAAAAAAAACATTACTGCTTTTTTTATTAAACAGTGACATGGAAAAGTAAGACTGTCTTTCTTAAATAAAGTCTCTATCAATACTGCTGCAACCTACTATTAAAGTAAGTCGAAATATTCACTCAGGTAAATAATTTTCTAAATGCATATTCATTTTATTTTTAACTGCCTGAACCTGAACTGTACCTCATTAGCAGCTTTGAGCTTCATATTAGAACTTTGCAAAATATTGTCTCAACATACAAAACATAACAAAATAAAAATCCATTATGGTGCAGCACTACAGAAAATTCCTGTGCTGACATTAACAACTTCCACCTTCAGATTAGGATCTTCGTTCGGATGCGTTGTGGTGCAGCTTCATCCGCCCCTCTTCGAATGTTGCTCGGGGGAATCACAGAGAAACACAAAGGTTCCGCGTTTGCTGCATTTGTTCAGTACATATGCGTATGGAACCGAAAGACGTGTGCTGCTACATTCCTGCTCTTTAGTCTTCATTTTCATTCTCGAAGCTGATGTCATACCCATGAGAAACTCCCATAAAAGATGCATCTTCCAAGATGCTGTTAATATCTTCTTGATCTAGTCATCATTAGTCACACTATAGTCAAAATTATGCCATTGCTATTTTGCTCAAACAACATTTACAAGAGCATAAAATCATATAACATCAATGATACACTTAAACTGATACAGTGATACAAAGAAACACTTCTCTACAGCTTTTTGTACTTTCAAAATGCCAGTTTTTAAAATCAGCAACACCAATAACATGAAATTAACAAACAAATGTTTAATCTTAATTTTGTTCTGTTTATGTATTTGATGTACCTTGCACCTTTATTAAGTCTATGGGGGGGAAAAAACTGAAATACCTTTCTAATAGTCTCTGAAGCAGCATACACTATCCCGGGAACAAATACTTGGCTTTTTCAAGCACTTGGCAATTTGAAATAAATTTAGGAGAAAAAATGGGAATCAATTTAGTGTGAAACCCTTATGTATAATTGGGCAGAAACTTGGCTTATAAAATTGTCTTGTATGTTATTTTTTTGTCTGTGTAAGAATGCCTAAGAAATCAAAAGTGTGGCTCCACAAGGTTCCAGGCTACAACCATTTAGTCGCATTTTGTTACCATTTTTGGAGATAGGGGCATATTTTCAAGTTGCACTCTTATGTCCGAATAAACACCCCATATAGTGGCTGACCACATCGTCGTTGGTCTGTGTGTATACATGTGTGTGAGTGTGAACTCTGTCCAATTCACTTCCTCTGAGGCACTACTGAGGGGGCACTTACAGTGATAAACTTGGTGATTGCTTGACCACAAGTACTGGCGCTAACATGAAAGTTATGTTGAAGTGCAGAAATACAGACGGTAGATGGAATTATTTTTGTACCTCAGTAAGATTGAATACCTTTTGCCTGTGTCTCCAGCCAGTGCTGGTGGTGGAACGCGCCAGTGCTTATTAGCAGGATAACTTAAGATCATTTTTTTATTCTGTCAGAAATGAAGAATCGATCTGCTGGCCAGATTTATGAATTATAAACATGACACGTGTCATATAGGTAAAATCAGGGCTCTCATGTCTTAAGCTTTGACCATGAGACATGCATTTCAACCAATTCACACACACTCACATGCCACACCTTGTGTTTCCCATGCTGAGAATTAAGAGAGAGTGCCTGCCAAGGGTTCCTGTTATATAGAATTAATGGGCTTACTGAGTGAAGTTTTCAACCGAGTTCATAGTTGTCCCGACTGAATTAGCCACCTACGAGCCAATTGGAAAATGGCATTTCTTACATGTGATCCAGCTGCAAGTACATGGATGCACACACATGCGGAGTGCAGGCAAGGTGGAAGTGGCAGAGCAAGATCCAATGAATGCAGTAGACCGGGTTTTCAAGTGTCATGCACTAACTGAGACACACTGTGCCCCTAACAGATGTAATCTTGCTCATACTTTTGATGAAATTTGAGCCCTATTAAAAAATATAAACAAAAGGCTGTGTCCTGTTATGATCGTGATCGATCCCTCCTGCTGCTACCCAATAACTAACAAAAGAACTTGTTCAAATATAAGATTAGTGCTGTAATGTTTAATATATTTTTGTTGTTGTTGAAATTGATTTAAAAACATAATTGTATTGAAAAAAAGTATTGCTCAGGAACCCGTATTGAAATCACGGTATTGTTCTGTTACTGGTATCGCAAAATTGTGAACAATGCCTAGCCCTACATGTTTGTCACTGCATCTTGAAAATGACCCTGTCATTTATGTCTTTAAGCCAAATTCAGTTTTTGCTGTTAACGTGTTCCATCCTTTTTTCATCATGACAGTGCCCATGCTGGAAAATGTGTCTCGCTTGTCAAAAAACTTTTGGCTAAGTGATTCATTTTCCACTAAGCAGACAGTGAAAACCTTGCTGGGCCAACAGTGCTTCTTTCTTCAGACTGCTCCTTGCACTTGTTTGCTGTTAGTTGTGGGGTTACACATTTAATTTACATTGCAGGAAGCACAACAAGCCTCATGTCCTTGCCTGCTTGGAGCATAATGTGCGCAAGCAGTAGCCTTTGAAGTCAGCTTTGCACTCCTTTTCCCCATGATGGAGCAGTTCCCATTTTCCTGGGCTCCAGTCAAAGTCTGAGAAATATGACAGTCATTGCAGCCCTGTTTCCGTAATTGTTTTGTGGAAGTTTGAGGGTTCCCCAGTCCTGTTAATTCTGGAATATATCGACACCCCTGTGTAACTGATCCCATGACTTTTCTTATGTAAGAGTCAAGTTTCTATTCCCTGTGCCGGCTTTCTTAAAACGGCTGTGTGCGTCTGAATTATCTGGGCATGATTATCTATTTGTAGTCTTTGCATTGAGTATTCTTTGCTACATTGTGGCATAAAATGGCTAGATTTATAATATTGGTAGCTCCCCCATAATTTGCATAAAGCATTGTTTTAGATCTGGTTTTAAATTCAATTGCTTTTGATGAATTCTTTGTGCTGCGCGGGATGTCGGCCTGACCCGACCCGGTGGGCGTGTGCCACTGCTCATCTTCTCTGACCCCCTGCCTCCTAACTGCAGGCCTGAACTTTGATCTGTTCATGGTTCAGGTGGATAGGTCAGTTGTATCCACCCGGCTGGGTTCTGTCATTCCTGGGTCTTCTGTGACAAGGTAGCCTCATGGAGCCAACAACACCACCTGTACACACTTGCCCTGTCTGCCTTGGGCTCAGTCATTTGCTGTTCTGTAGTGATTTGGAATGTGAAGCACCACATTTCCAAATGGCAGCTTGGTGTGAATTTGCAGGTCTGCTGCAAAATGTCGCTGAGCCTGAGTGTGTCCTGTATGGCTGTGTTGAATTGCAGTGACTTGCGGCCGCGTGCCCGGCTGTGGCATGGTCGGCCGCGTGCCCGGCTGTGGCATGGTCGGCCGCGTGCCCGGCTGTGGCATGGTCGGCCGCGTGCCCGGCTGTGCTCACGGCCCTCAGCCTCACCGGAGATGGCAGTCGTCAGTCAATCGCACTTTGTACAGCAAAAGAGAGAGGGCGGCGCTGCTAGGGAAGCTTCTGAAGTGCCCTGTTGCCATGAGAACGGCCACGCAGCACAGTCGGGAGGCGCTGTGCCCACTGCTCCTGAGGTTCACATATCAGCTGTGTTTGTTCTCTGGGAGCTGCACCAGATATGCAGAACATGAATGACGTGCAACTTTTAAAATTTTATATTATATATTTTTGCATCTGTTAGTTGAGCCCCCCCCATCCCCCCATTGGTCATAATTACATCATCTTAACACGTGTCACATGGCTACAGCCCTGGGCGTGACAGATCGATGGCTGCCGTTGCCGCTTTTAGTGGCAATAAGCTTTTAATGGGTCACAGAATTCTTCAAAGACCGATTGCTCTGACTAGCCCATTTATCTTTGCCAGCAGTCTCTTGAAGCATCTTGGATGAAATGGGCCTGAACTTTGTACTGTGTTTATATTTAATGCAGCTACCATTCATCTGCAGGCGTGCCTTTATTGCTTAACGCCCCCCCGTCACTCAAGGCATGCGCTACATCAAAATTAAATTAGCTTGCACCCCACCAGCTGTTTGCTGGAAGTGTGCCTTTCTCACAGGGTGTGTCTGCAGCTTGCTGCCAGTGGCAGGTGCTCTTCAGGAAGTTGAGTGTATGTTGGGTCTCCCTGTCTCTGTAACTTCTGTATGGTGCCATTTGACGTCGTTGGCTTCCCCTGGAGGCAGCTTTGCGCGCTGGGCCTCAACTTCACTAACTTTGCTGTCATCTTTAGTCTTGTTCTTTGCCGTTGGAGGGTGCCTCTCTTTCTGATTGGCTGTGCTCAGATGGCTCATAAGGTTCTCCTGCCCCTGGACCAACCACAGTGAATGGTTTCCCGGGCACAGCAGTAAATGCCATGTCCATCTTAGGTTTGTTCTTCTTTCTTGTTAAACCCTGAACCTCGGTGTGACAGTCGCTGGGCCAGGAGCTGCTGTTTGGGTCCAGGCTTTAGGCCCTTTCCATGATGCTGAGTGTTAAGTGTTACCCTTTGGGGGCCTGTGAGTGGAGGCCCGAGGTCTTAAGTTTCACAGACGTTGGGCTCATGAAGCAAATGCTCATTCTTCCCATAATGTCATGGGTTGGGTTTCTTTCGCTCATGTTGCTTCAGGGATGTTTTTAGATCTGTTTTCATGCGGAGTAATACAATACTGCTGTCTGCATGGGAGAAAAGAATAGATGAAGAAAAGCAGCGTTTGAACAGCGTCCCTAAAACCGGCGGTCTCGGCTTCGTGTTGATGTATGTGTGGTTTAACGTGGATCACTTCGGTGCATGTGTGAATAGCAGTGTGAGTCGCAATGCCGTCTACGCCCTGCTCTCAGCGGCCTTCTATAGTTTGGGATTGTTGTCGTCCTGTTTCTTGTAGCTGTCTGCTCACCTGACACCTTCAGCTGCTCCTTGGATACCCGCTGTCCGTAATGGGCTTTTATTAAGTGTATAGTACCATCATCGCACTCAGCAGGTTTTATACCGTTCACAAGCATATGTTTTATTCGATTTAGTGCTGATGTGTTTTCTCATTGGCTGGTGTCCTTGGGTGAGCAGTGGCACACTTTTGTGGTTAACTGCTGTTTCCATGGTGACCTGCAGAGCTGCAGCTGGATAAACTGATCTGTACGCAGCGTTCACCTTTTCCCAAGCCCCAATGATTCTTTAGTGATTCTTTTGCTTTTGGGTGTGGAGGGTCTGTGCCTCCTGGGCCTGTCCTGAGAATTAAAGATGATCTTCAGCAAAACGTGATGCTTCAGGGGCAAGAGGAAGATGAGCGTTTTGGTAAAACCCCCACCCCTGTGGCTGATCAGCCGAGTTGACCACCCCAATGAGCCATAGCATAGTCGTATAGCAGTGGAATCTGAACATGTGGAGCTCTGTCATGTTATGAAGATGTTAAATGACCCCTTTGCTGTGTAGTCTGCTCTTTCACACATGAGATGGCATTAGGAAGCTGTCAGGACTGCTGGCTGAGAACTGCAGGGTGTCCGCCTGGTTGCCACGCCATGCAGCAGAAACGGCCCACTGATTGCTTTTCACATGTTAGGGCGCTCATTTACCTTCTTTGGGTCATTGTGCTTGTCTTGGTAGAACAACTTTGGCAGAATATGGTCTACAGTTGTATTGTTTTGTACATAGACTAACATGTCAGGAAGCCTTGAATGGCCTGAATTTCTTTTAAGCTCCTTTTTGGAAAAGAACAAACTTGAGATTTCAGCACATGAGGTAGGACCCATTTTTATCCCTTCTCATAGTTACACACACCACCTTGCAGAAGAACAGTGTCGTCTCATTGTTGTCCTTGGTCAGGAGGGTCTTGGCTGTACCCCTTGTGTTGCCTCCTCGCTGGGGAGCCTGATTCTGTCCTTGGCAGATAAGACAGGGTGATGCCTTAAAATCACCTTAGGAGCTGCAACGGAAGGAGCTCTTTGTTCTGTGTGACTTTGTGTTTGCTCTAGAGGGTTGGCTGGGATACCCAGGTTTTCTGGCTTCTTTTTTAAACTTTCCTTGTCTCTCTAATTTCTCCCCCAAATAAACAGGGGAACAGATAAACTATTGTTATACTTTACCATTCGGATTTATGATGTCGTGACACAAATGTGTCTCTTCTCCTGACGTTGTTTACTTTAGAGGAGTGAATGAGGGCTTTAGTTTTCTGAAAACCTTCCATAATTTCGGTTTACAATGTTGACTTTACTGCTGCTAAACATGGCAGTGGCTCTGCATTCTGTGAATTGTTCTTAAATTAGTACTTTTCCTGTCAGTGAACCTGTGTTTATTTTAAACCTGCATCAAATATATTTTTAAGATCCCACCTGTTGTCTATGTATTCTTAGCGCTGTCAGCTACTCTATCTTGGCTTCTTGTCTCGCACCTGCTGTACCCCCCCCCCAGTAACCAGGATGCTCCCTGTATTGTTATTGGTGGCTGGTGTCCGATTGGGTTGAGAGTTCTTTCTCGTTGTTTTAAACTGTTGTCCTCTAGGCCCCGGGAAAATATGCTGAAAGAAAAATGTTGAAATGACAATCCTGTCACCTCATCTAATTCATACTCCTTGTGCAGACCCATCTTTACTGGATGGATTAACTGTAAATGTGAAAGCCAATAACTGTTTTTACCTGGTTGTGGCACTCCACGTGAAACAAATTACGCCTATTAAAAAAAAACTATGAAAAGAATGACAAATTTTATTTTAGAATATTCAGAAAATCTTCTTGCGCCACACAGCTTGATTATTTCTGACATGTACGATGTTCCTGAGAAGTTTGCAAAAATATCCACTGAATATGTTTAGATGGCAAATGGCTGTCTTTGCAAGATAATGGCTGCATGCTCACTATGATGCCTCCTATTGCTGCTGTTTCTGCCCAATCAAATTAAAGTTTATTTATCAAATGCACTACAGTACAGCAATGAAATGAGTTGAACATTCAGTTTCTTCAGTTTAACCGGGTCTTCTGCATGTTTTCCCCTCTTCCTGCAGTATTGTCTCCCACAGAAGATAAGTGGGACACTGAAGCCCAAATGATCGATAATGGTGTGAGTAGCTTTACATGTGCCCATACTTTGGTCAGCTGTCTTAGCTGACCAATGACTGAACAGTATGTGCATATAAAAGTAGATGCAATTGAAAGCAACAATGGATAAATTAAAATAATAAAAAAAAAAGAGTAAGAACAGATGGGCACATGCAGGATGGCGTCCATACTTGCCGGCACCATGTTGATATTTTGGGGAAATAATGGCAATGAATATAAATGATTACATTTCGGACAAACCTGAAGTAGTAGATGTTCAACTCGGGAAAACACTGTTATCTGTGATCAGTGCCAGAGACACTCCCACGTAACTTAAATCTGTAGTTTGAAAACTTTTTGGTTTCCTGATAAATTTCACCAGCACCGGAGAGAGTTGTTGATAAGAATCACATCCAACATGCTTACTCATTTTAGATGAGGACAGAGTGCATGTACGACCAAAGCAAGGCAGAAACAGCCTTTGTAACTGGGCAAATACATCAACAGTAGCAAATGCAACCAACATGATTACAGTAACCAATGTTTAAATTAATATCTTAAAATATATTTTTTTTAATCTTGTGACGTTTCAAAATCACCACCTCAAAGAATCGTGATGTGTAACTGAATTGAACATGAAATACCTCATGATTTGGTTTTCTAGGCTTCTGGACATACTCGTGTCTGGTTATGATGTTACACGGTGGAAAATGATTTTCTTCTGGATTTTTAAAATGCATGCTGTGGGTTTCTCACCTCCATGTTGAACAGTGGCTTGTTTGAGTGGCAGGTCGTCTCCCTGATCAGGTTGTAGGCATGAAGTAAGTGGCTGTGACCTGGGTGTCTCTGTATGTCATTCTGTAATGGCTCTGCTCTTACAAGCGATTCATGTTTCCTCGTCACCAAGGAGGCGCCAGGAACCACGTGACCAGGTGAAGCCAGAGTGGCCTGGCTTGCGTGTAGACATGCTAGTTTGTAAAAGGGTGTATGGCATGCTTGCGCCCAGTCATTGCCTTTGCGTGAAGGGAGATAATTCTGTGTCTTCTTACTGGGTTGCTTAGCGACAGTATGCTGACTACGCTCCAGTAATGTGTTTATGATCTGAAGCACAGCAGCATGGGACCAGCGGCAGAGAAGCACAGAGTAACCGTCGTATGCCTTGTTTTCTTCGGTGTTTAATGGTTTGTTACCTTCTGCTTGGTGGCCACTAAACACCTCACCCTGGTCTTCTCGCAGGGCTCCGGAGATCATCCTGGGGTTGCCGTTCTGTGAGGCCATCGACATGTGGTCACTGGGCTGTGTCATCGCAGAGCTCTTCCTTGGCTGGCCGCTCTACCCAGGCGCATTGGAGTATGACCAGGTACACTGCNNNNCCCCCCCCCCCCCCCCCCCCAGCTGCCACCCTCCTCTCTGCCCCAGACCCACCCTGCAGCTGCGGAGCTGTGGGGAGCCCCGTCCTCCCGGTCCTCAGATCCACGCTGGATTGCAGAGCTCCTGGGAAGACACCAAAGTATTTTGGGGTTTTGCCCAGCTTGGTGTCGCTTTCAGCATCAGGTGCCCTTCACACACATTTTGCTTTGCATGCATGTTTAAGATGTCGCTGCTGCACCTTCAGCCTGGGAGGCACATGGGCACTGCTCCCCCCCCCGCATTTGATGTGACAGCTGCACATCTCGCTGGGCACCCAATGGAGGTGCACCATATATTGGTGTCAGCTGATATTTGTAAAAAAAAAAAAAAATCAAGATATCTGTATTCAGTATTCAAAGTTGGTAACAGTCCTGAGCTAATGGCATGACTACAAAAATAATGGAAAAGAAAACATTGGACAGTCAGTCAATTTCCATGGTGGATGGCAAAGGATTTTGTTGGCTCTTCTGTGAAGTAGAATTGCCACATCCACTCTGAAAAAATATGGGGTGGGTTGAAAATTGAGATATGTTCTTAATTCATTAATAATCCTGGCCCACAGATCAATCTTTATATTTCCACCGAATTAAATAAAAAACGATGCAACATCATTCCACTAAACTGTGCTTGCAAACTCCCAGCCCCTGTTCAGCCAGAGGTGCCTTAGAGGTTTTCTGGGTTAAACTGAAACTGAAATGTTTCAGTTGTTGGTGTCTTTCACCCCTAGTTGTCTCATGTGGCAGCAGGAGGCCTGCAGCCCTGCCTCCGCTCACAGGCCCTGACTTTATCCACTCGATCGCAGTGCTCCGTTCACTTTAGCAGTATAGGACTGTCTGCTCTTTGTAGATATGTGCTTATTGTTCTTTGTGTGCATATGTGTGTGTGTGAGTGGACTGTCTCCTGGATCGTTTGTAGGTATACAAACAAAATTGGACCATTATTATATCGGTTCCTTTCTTTGAAGCCTTTACTATGCTGCCTCTTTAAATCTCTTTGCGGGGCCCCAGGGCAGATATGTCGGGGGTCTCCCAGCAGCTCTGTTGGCTGGCTGCTCCTGTTCCCCGTTCCAGCTCTGGGTCCAGTTCCGCTCCACACAGCAGAATGTATTTATAGCTTCTGGAGTCTCACATCCCCACAGCCCCATCAGCAGCGGCTCGTCGCGTGGGTCCAACACCAGGCCTCTGCTCGTCTCTGCTACTCGCTGTAGCTTGACCTGGTAGCACAGCATGTGCGTGTGGCAGTCGGCGGGCCTGGTCCATTTTCGCTGGGCGAGGCGCTGTGTGCCCATGATTGCTGCTGCTGTCTGCGTGTTTGTGTGCTGCGGGTGGGGCCTCAGTTAGATGGCACAGCATGCGATAGGAATCCTGGGAGGCCCGGAAGCGGTGAGGCCACAGAGTGAGATTGCTTACCGCCGGTGCCCTTCCCTGTGTGGCAGGCCAACGCTAATGGAAGCCTCCCTCCTTGCTGCCCTCTGCATGCAACTGCAGCATCACATTGTAATACTTAACCTCACCACATTTCAACCCTCCTTTGATGCTAATTGATTGTGCAAAATATTGTTCGTGTTTTAAGTTTTCTTCGAAAACGATGAACTACTAGGTTCCAGAATTTGTTTTGGCATCTGCATTCTGGCGTTCTCTCCCAGGAGTCTGTGCGTGCCGTGTTCTGCCCTCCGAGTCCAAGCTGAGCAGCATCAGGGAATCTGCTGTGTGAATTAAGCCTTTATTTACTGGGCAGTATTTAAACACCTGTACACATCCACAGATCCGTTACATCTCTCAGACGCAAGGCCAGCCGGCCGATCATCTGCTGAACGTGGGCACGAAAACGAGCCGCTTCTTCTGCAGGGAGTCAGACTCCCCGTACGCCTTGTGGAGACTTAAGGTGAGCGCGGTGTGCTTGTGCTCGCCAGGAATGCTGCGCCTGCACTGTTGGCACTGCCTCCCTTGTAATCTGCATTCCCTCTCTGCAGACGACTGAGGAGCACGAGACTGAGACGGGCATGAAGTCAAAAGAAGCGAGGAAGTACATCTTCAGCTGTTTGGATGATGTTGCGCACGTAAGTGGCATGGAGCACCGAGTCTGGGCTCAGGACACAGCTTTGGCCCAGCCTGTAGTCATGCTGAAGTCGGGGGCTTCATGCTGGAGTTGGGGGCTTCTCGCTTTCTGCTCAAATAGGGAAACACAGCAAGTCAAAAAAAAATATACAGATTAAGTCTTGATTAGTCATACCAGGAAGACATTAAAGAAACAGCAGGCTTTGTGCTTTGCCCATGTAACCCAAGGCAGGTCCTGCACACACTGGGTCACCTAAGAAAGAGCATTCGAATGTGGGCCTGTGTTTGCTCATGTATGCAAATCACTGGGTTGGAATGACAGCATGAACATGGAGCCATTCTCCATGGACTCATGGCTTCCTATCCATCCATCCCCCGACCCGGACCTTCCTCCCCAGGTGAACCTGGTGATGAATTTGGACGGAAGTGACTTGTTGGCAGAGAAGGCTGACAGGAGAGAGTTTGTCGGCCTCCTGAAGAAGATGCTGTTGATAGATGCAGAGAAGAGGATTGTTCCCGCTGAGGCCCTGACCCACCCCTTCGTCACCATGCAGCACCTGCTGGACTTCCCCCACAGCAACCAGTAAGGGGGGGGGGCATGCACACGGCCTGTGGTGTGTCTCCGTCAGGCCTCAGACGTTTTGGAAGCGCATTTGTTAATAAGCTGCTGTTATGAGGAATGTGCCCTGACCTGCCCCTAAAGTGCCCCCTCTGCTCTCCGACAGCAGTATAACAGCCTCGCATTGCTCAGGGTAACATAGGTGTGTGGCTCATACAGCACTCACTATTCAGCATACACTGACGTTATTCCTTTACTCCCTTCCCATAGTGTCAAATCATGCTTTCACATTATGGACACATGCTGTTGTCGTTCCAACACCTATGATGTCATCAACCGCAATAAGGCTCCGTTCCTGAGGCCTGTGGGCTCCAGCAGCACGACCAACCTGACCGTGGCCTTTAACAAGATGGCCGCGGTCCACACCCAGGTAAGCCATCACAGCAGCGCTCTCTCTGACGACGCCCGTGGCTGACCATGTGCTTGCTGGCCTTTGTGAATACCAACCTCTTCCCATGCAGTGTGAGCAAACGTTGAGCCCGGTAGTCAGGCCGGGAGGGTACGCCAGGTAGCTACTCTGCTGGTATAACGTGTTTTTGTGCCCAGCATTTTGGTACCGTTAGTCGCTTCTCTCCGGATCACATGACACCACTACCGCCTTGTGTTGACATGCCACATCTTGGAGACCCTACTCTGTGGTTGCTGGAGGAGACGTTCTCCCACAATTCACATGAGGACATTTTCACTGGAGCCTTTCAGTCATTCTGAGAACTTTTATTCAGTTCATGATTGGCTTTCAAAGAAATTCACTTGAATTCGGAACTGCAGAGAATAAGAAAAAATTACACTAGATAGGAAAGCTTTTCTCTGCTGCGAATTTTTCAGCGCTTTGAATCTGGCTTTCATTCAGGTTTACCTTGTGGATTTTATGAAACAGCTACCGCTGCAGGAGTATCTCATGCAAAAAGAATGCTGTCGATGTTACACCGTATCTCTTCATGCTTTGAATTTATGAAAGCTAATTAGATTAGCACTATTACACAGCAACTGTTTAAAAGGTGGGCAGGATGTGGCTCAGGAGGCTAAGTCTCTGTGCCGGTGATCAGAAGGTTGCTGGTTTGAGCCCAGCCATGGCAGGATAGTCATGTTAGTCATTATTATTATTAACACTAGAAAGACTGACTGGGTCAATTGACCCAAATCAAACAAAATCACTGCTATTTCTCATTGAAGTT
>JAODUD010000008.1:21965860-21981167 GCA_026784285.1 Stomatorhinus walkeri | reverse complement strand
TCAGTTATGGAGGGAAGAGAGATGCCGATGATCTTCTCAGCTGTTCTCACTATCCGTTGTAGGGACTTGCGGTCTGTCACAGTGCAATTTCCATACCAGACAGTTATACAGCTGCTCAGGATGCTCTCAATCGTCCCTCTGTAGAAGGTTGTGAGGAGGGGTGGTGGTAGATGCGCTTTCCTCAGCCTCCGCAGAAAGTAGAGACGTTGTTCGGCTTTCTTGGCTACGGAGCTGGTGTTGAGGGACCAGGAGTGGTTCTCCGCCAGTGTTTGCTTATGACCTACGTGCATCCTTCTGCACACTTTAAATAATCTCTAAATTAATATTTAATGCAATCAATATGCTGTGTACTTAGCTATTATACTGTATTATTTAGGGAAAAATGACCTGGTAAAACAAAGTCTGTACATGTTCGGTCCAGATGCAACCACTGCAATCCTAAGTATATAATACACATCAGCAACAATGTAACGTTTTCTTTCTTTCAACACTTACAGATTTATTTGTGTGGATTTAGTGTAGCATTTGCCGCATGACAATTTTGATGTAATTTTTAAAAAATAATATTTTCAATTAGTAGTTAGTTGAATCCACAGATGTGGAAACCCTGGATACAGAGGGCCAACTGCATATCTCATCACAGAAAGTCAAGTCTTCACATCTTTTCATTGACATTTTCGACAGCTGGCTTCTCAGAAGTCATACAGAACTTGCATTACATATCTTAATTAATTGACATGAGAGCAGTTCCGGGGGGAAAGGAGCATTGTTTATATAAATGTACCATGAAATGTTCTCATCTGAAACATACCAGGCAAATGATAGAGTAGTTTTTCAACACCACATCAACAACCTGCTACATCCATCAACACCAAGACCATTGTACTACATAGACCATCTGCAATAATTGAAACAAAGATTAATGTGAGAACATTACTGACAAACCTTGGACTGAGGCATTATCATTTACAAACATTTATGGACCTTTGACAGCCATGGCAAGCTTTGATTTACACAGTAATGGCTTTGCCTCTGAGCCTGCAGGGCTGTCCTTTACGTCTGTGTACACAGACGTGACATTGTAACCCGTGAAAAATAGAGATTCAGTCCTTTCCGGTGAGATAATATGCTAGTCTGCTCTGTTGATTCCTGTTGCTTAGCCTTGGCTTAGTTCCATCCAGAGGTGGAGATTTCAGATCCAGAAAATAAAAATCCCGACCAAGATTTTGTTTCAACCATCCAGTATTTTATACTTAACTGGTTGGTTGAAACAAAATCTTCGTCTGGAATTTTACTTTCTGGACTTGAAATGTCCATCTATATTTGATAAGAGAAACAGATATGTAGGGTTTGTTGAATATTTGCTCCTAACAAATTTAAAACCACTAAACATTTTTTAGAGTTTCAGTCTTGGGGACACTTGGGTGCCTCAGCACCCGAAGCCTCTGTACAGTGCTGGTTCACAACCTCTGTACAGTGCTGGTTCATGACCTGGCCTCAGCAGAATAGCCACACGTCCCTGCGTCCCTGAGCAAAGGCCCTTATCCCCAAGCTCCGGGGCCCTGCATGCTCTCTGACCCTTGCTTTGACCCTCAAGTTTGCTCCATGAGACTCCTGTATGTGTGTCTCATGGAGAGCAAGATGGGGCAGATAGAGAGTATTTCCCCACGGGGAATAATAAAGTATCAGTATTCTACTGAATGATCAAGTAGATACAGCTGGTGTAAAAAGTGTGCATTTGGAGTCCTTGACACCAAAGTGTAATTTCATCTGACAGTCTAATTCATTGACCTTCCATAGGGATAGATACAATTGTAAATGTATGTATGGTTGTAAATTGTAAAAGTCTTCATTTCTCTCTTCTTCTTCTTCTTCTTCTTCTTCTTCATTGTTTATTCTATATTAGACAATGTTGGTTCTACTTCAGACTTCAGATCAGGGGAATGTGCTTTACTAACTCAGAGTCACAAGATCAACTTTTTGTTATGAAACCTTAATGTCTGGTACATGAGCTTTGTGAATTCTGAGGATATACTTAACACTAAAAGCACATCTCGCTTGTGGATATGTGTGCCATGTTAGTCTGTAATAGCACCTTTCTCTCCATTAAAATCTCTTTCTTATGTTCTCTTGAATTTGTACTTAGTCTTTTTTATATTTGTATTTTGTAACTGTGGTATAGCAAGTACTTCCTCCATCTCTCCACAAGAGGGCAACAGCAACTTTATTTCCCTGAATCCATCCAAGCTTAAATACTTCATCATGTTCAGTGAAAACCTCAGCTGAATTTTTGAATGATTTTCCATACAGCTTATGTTCAACACCAATCATTGATATCCTTGCAGATATCAGAATCCCTGCTTACTGGAGCAGGATCTCTCTCGATAGCACTGTGATGGCAGCTCTTTGTAGTATTGCAACGAGTTGGCCAGTAGAGACTGTAGCTGCAGGGTTGTCAGCATCTGTGACAGTTCCTCCCCAGGATGGTTTGGACCGGCAGTCTATAACCTGAACTGTTCTTTCCCTTACTGTGGACTCCAATGCTGTAGATTCTTCTTTGTCTTGGCCTTCCATGTTTTTTTTTGCCTTTAAAACAATTCATTCAGCATTAACAGACAATAACCTCAACTGTTATGAGTTTCACTCTTGCTGCAATAGAATAATCCATCAATTGCCCAGTTGATTGAACACAGACAATAACAGCAGTGCTTCTGGAGCTCCATTAACTGGATCTGCAGTCTCTCTCTCTGCTAGCCCTGAGTCTCTTGTTGTTGACAAGCACACAGTCTCACTCTGATGCTGCTGAGTTTGGCAGGTCTGACTTTAAACATCTGCTCCACTTTTCCACCTCCTTGTTACTTCAGCGCCAGTTCCCCCTCTGCCCGGCACTAATGCTGGAAACTATGCCGTGGAGCTGCTGTTTATCCCTTGAGTGCAAAGAATTCCTCCGGTGTAGCAGTGATTTAGCTACATCCTGTGTTCTCCCTTCTTGATGGTAGCTTGGTGGGCTGACCATATTACTATGATGGGCATCACCATGTTCACGCTATCCATCCTGCAAGAACACCTGCTAGAGGTCACCCTGTAGGTCAGCAGCAACGTGCGCCTCTTCGAGGAGTGCTTCCAGGCCGCTGTCTCCATGGGCCTGTGGTTGACCTTCTGATGAGCAGCGCAGCTGAAGCGGACCAGATCGATAAGCACTGAGCCCCGCGTTACAGTACGTGATTACCAGTCGGCACCATGTTCTGTTCTGTGTATTGTTCCATGGTGTAGGTCATTTTATAAGCCTTATCAGCGGCTCTCAAAAGCACAGCGGAGCTTTCAGTGAACCGAGACTCAGAATTCATGTGTAAATGACGGAATCTGGATGGAGCTTCTGTTGAGAGATTAGAGCAGCCCAGCCTGCAACAGTCCTGAGTCCCGGCCCGAGGCAGAGCGCTCCCCACAGCCTCATAATGAGATTGTGGTCATGGAGTTAAACTCATTAGTTAAGTGCATTGATTTGTGCTCTCTCAACTGAATTGAAATAGACTGAGCACCAGAAGTTTTCACTAGTCTACTGAGCTTGGCAGTCTAAGCACCATTTAGTCTCACTCATGCAGACTGATCTGAGCCTTCAAAGAGTATATGGACTTGAGCAAAAGAAATACTGAAAGAAGACAAACTGGAGGATGCAAGCTTTCTGATTCAATAGCTAACCAGTCTATGCAATTTTATATGAGTTGGAAGGTCCATGCCAATCTGGTGTATGAATTTCTTTGCTTGTTTTTCTGACCTAGAGTTGTACCTCTTTTATACAAGGCAAAATGATTCAAAGTGTAACATTGATTTAAAATATTGATTTTCCAATCATCACCTTGATGGTGGAAATTTTCTCAGCTGGCAAAGGTACTGGCAGTAATTTCCTGGTACAGCCTCATGAAAATCCCATGAAGGCAGTGGATGTTCAGGACATCTACAGAAGACTTCTGGACCTTTTGGGCACATTAAATGCAAACTTACCTTTTCGGGTATTGCATCATCCATTCTTTTATAAGTCAGTACATTTGCAAAGAGACAGACAGGGACTGGAGCTGCATGCCTTTGTGTGAGAGATCGCTTGCCTGTTGGTTATCCGTAGGTGGTGAAGCTGTCAGCAGCTGAATTGGCAAGCCGGCAGGCACTGCTATTGGATGTCAGCAGCTGGCCGTCAGTGGTGCCGTTGGATGTCAGCAGCTGGCTATCAGTGGTGCTGTTGGATGTCAGCAGCTGGCCGTCAGTGGTGCTGTTGGTCAGCAGCTGGCTATCAGTGGTGCTGTTGGATGTCAGCAGCTGGCCGTCAGTGGTGTTGTTGGATGTCAGCAACTGGCTATCAGTGGTGTTGTTGGATGTCAGCAGCTGGCTATCAGTGGTGCTGTTGGATGTCAGCAGCTGGCTATCAGTGGTGCTGTTGGATGTCAGCAGCTGGCTATCAGTGGTGGTGTAGGATGTCAGCAGCTGGCTATCAGTGGTGCTGTTGGATGTCAGCAGCTGGCTATCAGTGGTGTTGTTGGATGTCAGCAGCTGGCTATCAGTGGTGTTGTTGGATGTCAGCAGCTGGCTATCAGTGGTGTTGCTGGATGTCAGCAGCTGGCTATCAGTGGCGCTGTTGGATGTCAGCAGCTGGCTATCAGTAGTGCTGTTGGATGTCAACAGCTGGCTATCAGTGGTGCTGTTGGATGTCAGCAGCTGGCTATCAGTGGCGCTGTTGGATGTCAGCAACTGGCTATCAGTGGCGCTGTTGGATGTCAGCAGCTGGCTATCAGTAGTGCTGTTGGATGTCAGCAGCTGGCTATCAGTGGAGCTGTTGGATGTCAGCAGCTGGCTCCTCACAGTGTCCTTGATGACATCAAAGTCGATAGGAGCAGAGCAGCCTGCTCCCTGCCGGGACGTTAATCCTCCCAGGGGAGAGTCATGGGGTGAAGGTGATGTTCATTATAACAGTCTTTTCAGACTGGTGTGCCATCAGATCTGGCCAGCTTTGCCGTGTAGATACAGCTCTTGAAAAAATTAAGAGACCACTCTATATATTTTTTAAAATCTGCATTTTTAAATCCTGGTTTAACCCTGGTTCTGCTGGTGGAAGGCCACACTGCGAGGCAGACTGCATCCAAGCTCAAAGTTTCTAAGACAGCAGTACATAAGAACAAGGTGCAGCAGGAGACACTGTGAGAGACCAGAAACAGCCAGGCAGAGGGCAGAAGTGACTTTCTAATGCCAGAGACGACTGTCAGCTTATCCAGCAGGGCCTCATAAATTGGAGGATGACCTAAAGTGACCTTCAAAAAGAATGGGAAACATGAAGTGGTGTGAAGTACACTGCTAGGACAATTTATAACAGGCTGCAAGAAGTAGGACTGAATATGTATAAAACAAGGCAGAAGCCCTTCATCAGTGAGAAGCAGGGAAAAGCCAGGCTGGAGTTTGCAAAAACAAAAATGTATATTTTACACAGGCACCTACGCATGAATTGGGAAATGAGTGAAGCTGAAAATTTTGCTGTGGTCTTAGAACTGTATAAACTAAATAAAATATACTTGTGTTTTAATAGTTAAATTAGTAATGTAGTTTAAGTGGCCTTGACGAAGAAAACGCTTTGCATGTACAGTTAAGCTCATTGTTATTAGCCACCAGCTAAAACTGAACAAAACTTTGTTTTTCTATGAGAATAGTATAGAGTATAAGAGTATTTAAATGTTTGAGAATTGCTTCCAAAAGAACAAAGACACAATTTACAAGAAGTTTTATGAAAAATATTTTACTGATGCACTTAATTGAAACAAGGAAAACACAAAAATAGCAGAGCCAAAATGATTGGCCCCATGACAATTAATAGTCCGTAGTGACTCCTGACTCACAACTTCTCTTGTAGTTTTTCAAAAGGTTTGTTCAAGTCTCCTGAGGGATCTTGGATCATTCTTCTATGGCAAATTGTTTCAGCTCATGCAAATTAGATGATTTTCGAGCACGGACCTTAACCTAGAGCTTTCACCAAAGATTCTCAATAGGATTGTGATTTGTGCTTAGAGACACAAAAAACGTTCTGAACCAACTGTGATATGTGTGATAGGTTATTATCTTGCTGAAAGACCCAGTGATGACCCAAAGCCAGACTGGCAGCAGATTTCTTCCAATCATCCTTTAAAATGTCAGCGTAATCTTCTTTCTTTATGCCTTTACCTCAAACTGGGTTTCATGTGCAAAATGGCCTCACAGCATTAAGCCCCCGCCCCCAGGTTTGAGTGTGGAAACCGTGTTTTTACAATTGAAGGCCCCTCCCTTCTTTCGCCAGAAAAAGGCTGCATCCATGTGCCCAAGCAGCTTCAGTTTTGTCTCATCAGACCAGAACAGGCTTCCAAAATTCTGTTCTCCTTGGCCAATGACATCGGAGCTTCCCATGATGAAGAGGCCTCACAACAGGTTTTTGGAGACTTCAAGTTGAGAAGAGGCCAGTTTGGTGACAAAGGCCTTTGTTGTGATCCAGAGGTTCTTATTGGCAATATTTTCCTCTCCAAAAGTCTTTGAGATCTTGCACTTGCAACCACGCCCAGGTTTGTTTCTGACAGAATGGGTCACTTTGTGATTCGCAATGATGCAACCTACACCTTATCTAGACACGGGGAAACGCGCAGAAAGGGCCGTTTAGCCATCTCCCTTAAGATGAGCATCCACTCTCTTATCTCTGAGGTCCTTAGCTATTTCTATGATGAAATTACTTTTTACTAAGAATATAAGTGTGATGCCTCTTCATCTTGCCTTTAAGTACCACCGCTGCTCATTTCAGTCCGTTTATTAGATTGTGGCGCTAGCTGATTCACAACTGAATCATGTCATATGGGGTTCAGATGTGGTTTGACATCAGAACACTTAACTTTACTACAATGTTTCCTGACAAATTCACATGGGGCTAATAATTTTGACCATACCTGTGACGTCCTGCTCTTCCGATCCTCGTGTGTGCCACACCCCCTCATTTACCACGTGTGCTGCTTCCCCAGGTCTGTCATTAACTTTACACGATTACCCCGAATAAACCTTGTTTTCTAGTATACACGGCTCCCTTCTCCTGCTTCCCTGTCCTGACACAACAATACCAATTTTCAATATAGTTGTTATACAGCAATACAGTTTCTTGAATAAAAATGTACCAGTTGGAGGTTTTTACACTGATGAATGTTTTTGTTTGTAAAGTTTGATAAATGATATTTATATTGGACATAGATGAAGGAAAATGTCCAATTTCTCATAGAGGTTTATAATTATAACCTTAATTTATTCATTTTTATTTGTTCAATTATCCAATAGGCTGTAAGCTTACTTCTCACATAATAAAATGCTGCTGAGAATAAGACTGCCCTACTGACACTCATTCATGTATATTATGTTCAACAATTTGCAGACTGCCCTGTAATAAAAAGACAAGACCTTGGAGAAACTTTTGAAAAGTATCATTTCAGAAAACGTACTTGATCCTGAACCAACAGGTTAAGTTAATATCAGTTACTGTTATTTCTGTTATGTTCTTCCTGCTGTTTTCAGTGTGAATTGAAAAGAGGCTCTAAAGCAATTTTATCATGCGGGATGGCCAGTGTATCTGCATCACGCTGACAGCAGTTCCTCAGAGTTCAGCTTTTAGTTCTTTGCAATTGTAATTGCCGGCATATTCTGTTTCCGAATACATTGACTGTTGCTGCTGGCACTCTCTGAGGTCCGTGTGCATTGATCAATGGGACATCTTCATAAAGCTGAGCTCTGTGAGTACGAGCGTGCGGGGTAATGAGGGACATGTTCGTGTCATTGCCGATACTCAACGGCCATTACTGAAGAACAAAAAGAACAGCAATCCAAAGCAAAGATGGCTTCTCTTTTCGCAATCAAGACATTATTGAGTCACTCTATGGACAAATGCCGTTGAATTTATGGAAGGTGTGAATATTATTGATGATAATTTGACAAAGACAGAGTAATGTCCTAGCTGCAGGCCATTGGTCAGTTATGCAAGGCGAGTCTGCGAGGACCTTTTACAGGTCAGTTCTTCAAGATTTATGACTCAGGCTTTGCAATGAACCGTAGTAGAGGTCAGATGTTAAGGATGAGGTTATGGCCGTGGTTGTAATATATGTCGTCTTCACCATGCAGAATCCTGCAGCTTATATACTGTAGTTACAGGGGCAGATTATTGCTTCAAGTGATTTGGGGTTAATTCTGGCAGCTGAAGGCTTTAATGGAGGTAGTAGACTTACCGAAGTATGTGCCAAGATATTTAGCAGCCTGACTCTGGCTACTTTGTAATTTATCAATGTATTATAATACCATAATTAATATGTTTTGCGTCCGTGACTTTGCATAGGACAAGCACGTATGGAAAATGTATGGATGCACGGATGGATGAATGCATGGATGGGTGGATAATATATTTTGTCCCTAAGCTTTGGTTTTATTTTATATACTAATGATGGATGTCTTTGGTCTGGCAAAGGAAACTGTAATATGTGGAGAGAAGCCAAGTGACCATTCAAAGCAAGCCCACAGGGAGCAGAGACAGGACTCAAATCCCCAAACATGCAGACAGGAGGCGCCATTGTCACCACTGAACCACTGTGATTTGCAGAGATATTGCTGCTGTAAAATGGGTAGTATTAGCCCCTCCAGGATAAATGGGTCTCCAAGCAAATCATGATGGCAGCAAGTCCTGTATTTTATAATTTAGTTGTTTGTGTGATTTGAGAACAAAATATTTGCAGTTGTGCACAAATAGGTTTCACTGCTGTGTTTAACAATGCACTGAACATAATACCTCTGCCAGTCACGGGTGATCAACTTTTTTCTGGAAATCCTTGAACATTTTTGTAAAATGGATGAATACATCAAATGCAGGTGGTGTTTATGGCGTGCTTGGACTCTTTCTATTATTTTATACAGCTTTCTGTTAAGTGATTCTTGCAGTGAGATCCCAGCAGTAGTTCACTGCTTCTTGTTACAGGTGGCATTTTAATCTTTGTGACAGATTTAATTTTATAAAATGTAGATGCAACCAAATACACAATAGACTATGCCCGAATACAGAATACCAAATTGTGTTGAATTATCATATGAATAGAGCATGTTTTCACTGTAGATTTACAGTATCACAATGAACAATGTTGTGGTTCAAATTCAACCCTAAAAGAATGTCTCCCCTTGTCCTTTGAAATCTTTTCATAATTAATGGCTCTGTCTGAAACGAAGAATTCATTAATTGGTTAGGAATTCTCTGGCTGGTGTTTTTGGACTGGCTTTTGTGTCTGACACTGAAGAACAGCTTGGGGCAGTCGGCCGTTTCTCACAGAAGGGTGTAGCTTCATGCCACAGCAGACAGCTCACTTAAAGGGCCACGTCGTGCCTGTAAGGATGGAGTGGAATGAAAGAGATGCTGAGTATAGTAAGAGTTTATCTGACTGAGGCATCGTAGCAGCAGAGAGACCCTGTGCTGGTCAGTCATCAGGATCTGCAGAGGCGAAGGCAGGATGTGGTCTGTCCTGTTGGCTGTGGGTGGCGGTGACGGCGCCACACCTGCGAGGCTCCATCAGCACATTATGGCACTCTGCTTTTGAATGGGGGGGTGGGGGGTGGACCGTGGAAAATCATGGAATGAAGGTGCGAAGAGAGGCCAGCTTGATTAGGACGGGCTCATGGAGAGAGGAGAAAAGGACACTGTCTGGTACCACCTAGGGGTAGGATTTCGCTTCAGTGTTTGATACAGACGGATATAAAAGCAGTTAGAGATAAGATTCTACAGAAGGAAGTAGGAGAACCTGGAACACTGAAAGCAGTCCTGCTAGAATCCCCTACAGTTCCAGCTCCAGCTCTAAGAGAATCTCAAACAGGATGAATTTCAAGCTACTAGAAGTAGTTCCAGGTTGTCCCTTAAATTCAGCTGTGTTTCCCATCAGAGGCCTGTTTCATAGAGGACTGATTTGCACAGACTAATGTCTGTGTACCTCTGAAGTGTCCATGTGCTGGGTGATTATTCACTCTAAATGCCAGGTGATTTTTCACTCTGGCTCTCGTCCTGACTTCGGACTTTATAGGGCAATGCAGGAAAACACATGACCAAATCCATCCCTTTCAATATTACATTTATTTGCTCTTTAGATGCTTCTTTTCATTGTGATGCTATAGCATTAGTCGGGATGACACCCACCTTTGTGGCATGGAGGAATGGGGCACGAGGTGACTGCCTTTAGGGGCCTCAATGAGCCCCCCCATTATGGCATGGATGATCAGGGGGCTTAGGCCATCTGCCTTTAGGGGCCACACTGAGGCCCTCCTTTGTGGCATGGAGGATCAGGGGCCCAAGGAGTCTGCCTTTAAGGGCCACACTGAGGCCCTCCTTTGTGGCATGGAGGATCAGGGGCCCAAGGCGTCTGCCTTTAGGGGCCACACTGAGGCCCTTATTTGTGGCATGGAGGATCAGGGGCCCAGGGAGATTGCCTTTAAGGGCCACACCGATGCCCTCCTTTGTGGCATGGAGGATCAGGGGCCCGATGTCTCCTGAATGTCGACCTGGGAGAGGCCCACCAATATAGGCCAACAATAGCGGCCAGCTATAGGGAAGTCAGTAACCTGGCCTGAGCCTCACTATGCCCTGACCTCCACAGCGCCACCCTGGTGGGCTCCCAGTCCTGCTGAGCATGCAGCCATCTACATATGGGACCACATGTAGGATCTCTGGGCTCTCTGTTTTACTGCCCAGATGTCTCTGGCATATGATCATTCCTCCAAGGCCGATGGTTTGCTTAACTTGCTAATGCTATTGCTAATGCTGGCTTACAACATTCAGCTTTATTACAATTAAAGTGAGCTGGAGTCCTTCAGGTACAACAACGCATGATATTGTATAATTCTGATAGTAACATAGGTTGCGTTGTGTTAAGTGGGATCAGTAGGAAATGTCCCTTACTGTCATGCATTTTCAATGAGACATGACTTAATGCGATCTAATGAAGCTGAAGTGACATCCTCATGGGGGCGCCGTCCTGTTACGTGCTAAACGGCAGTTTAATCTTAGTGTAAATGATAGCATTGTGAGTGTGCCTCCTCACACCCTCGCTTGACTTCTGCAGCGGCTTCATTATGGAAGTGGCCTTGAATCCACAACCGCGGGAGAACGAGGTTGCCCTGTTCGGCCGGGTGATTAACCCACATGGCCTCAGCAGGACACATTGGGCTTGTAGGGGTGAAGTTGGCGGAAAAAGGATTGGGCAAACACCTGATTAATGGTGAATGGCTTAACTGTAACATTTTTACATTGGCCTTTTAATGTGTGATGGGCAAAGAAGCCTTTTGGCAGATATATTTACGTACCATTTACTCCTGAGCAATCGTCCAGAATCTCAAGCAGCAGCACAATGCGTTCAGCAGGTGTCTGACCACCAGAAAGGGAGCAACTGAAAAAATAGCAAACAGCTTCAGGGACAGAATTAATTTTCTTTTTCATGATCTGACTTTTTCTCTTCTTCCTTGTGTTGAATCACTGTTCGTGGTGTATTGCACTTGGGATTCAGCCAATTATCAGAAGTAGGCTTTATCGTCTAGGAAGCACATATCACTTTTATTATTTGAATGGATGGTACAAGCTTCAAGCACTGAATATATTTTCTGTTTAATGAAATGTATGGCAGGAAATAAGCCAGGCCAGTAAGATCCTGCAGCCAACCCACTGGTGTTTTGCACACAGCAAATTCTATTGCCCGTTAGAGACAGAGAGTAAATGTGGATTAGTTACGCTTCCTCATATCAAATTGGATTTCTCACTTTTTTTTAAACTAGCACATTTTCCTGTTGACTCACTTGATTATTGAAATATTCCCTGCAGCAATGCAAGGTGCTGCGTTTGCACTGTGTCACCTGCACTGCTCTGCATTGAAGGCTTATCTCCCAGGCTTTAATGTGTGTGGACCACTAAGGTCATTTCAGAAAGGCAGTGGAGGCATTCCAGGGTGGCCCAGCAGAGATGCTGTAGGAAACCTCAGGCTGCCCTTCAGTGGAGTAAGTCTTCCTTATTGGCCCACTGGCGCCTTGGCTTCATGCTTCTATCCTTTCAGTGTCGTGTCCGGTTTGTTGTCCAGTTTGCCTGATTGTCTGCAACTTTACAGCTTGCTGTAATCAATACAAAAAATATCTTTGTTTCGCCATTGGTATCTGTATTACAGTGAATTACCTTTATTTAAATGCTTAGGCCTATTTGCATGAACAATTCATCTGGTGAGGTGCCTAGAGGAATAATGGAGGGAGCTTGTATTTCTAACTTCCTTCCAGTAGGTGGAGCTCTGTATCACCTGAACTCTGACTCACTGCACCTTTGTCCTGCATGCTACAGAAGCCTGGCTTTTGTCCTTGGAGTCTGGCTGCAGAGATAAACTGTGACACTCGGGGAATTGTGGGGCACTGGTCCAGTGCTGGAAAGCATATGTCTTCTCGTTCCCCTGACAAACAAATGGTCCTGCGATGTGCAAAATGTGGCCAGCCAATCAGATGCAGCTTACAATGTGCAGTCCATTTTGCACAACATTTTCTGTAATTGTATCATTCTAACCCGAGAGATTGGGAGTTGGGGGTGACTGAAATGAAGCACTCCTCCTCTTCCACACAGGCACTGCACTAGCTAAACAGTTTCGCACTCATAGCCCTCATTGTAGTGGTTCCCCTGCTGCAGCCCAGCCAATGCCTGACTGAGAGCTGAACACGGATTTGTCACAGCGGCTAGCTTGCATGCTAACTGACTGCATGCTGAACACAGCCTCGTCAAAGTGGCTAGCCTTCATGCTAACTGATTGCATGCTGAACACAGCCTCGTCACAGGGGCTAGCCTTCATGCTGAACACAGCCTCGTCACAGTGGCTAGCCTTCATGCTAACTGAGCGTTGAACGTGGCCTCGTCACAGCGGCTAACCTTCATGCTAAACCTGTCCTGCCCCAGATTGCTGCTGTGTCAGTGCCCATGCTGACTGTGGCCTGCCCGATGTTACAGGCCAGCTGTTTGATGCTTTGGACGTCTTCTCCCAAGCTCCGGCAGCACCTGTGCTTAAGGATAGATCAGAGCATCTCTGCCACTACCCCCCCATACTGAGTGCCAGCTTCTTTCCCAGAATTCCTCCCTTCTCTCCTCTCTTGACAAGAAGGATGTCATATCTTTTGATATCTGTTTTGTTGTGATGGGTATTAAGTATGATGTATTACCCTGAGGATTTTTTAATAGGCAGTAATGAGAGTTGAATCCCTAGGGTGTTGCACTGTTGCTGCTCTGCGCTGCTGCTGCTCTGTGCTGCTGCTGCTCTGTGCTCTCTGGATGTCATGTTGTTTTGCTAACCCGGCTGCTTTGGGCTATTTCTGTGCCTGTCTTTCATATGTCCCCTGACAGGCTTCCACCACAGAGCTGTCACAGAAAGGCCACAGTCTGTAGTTGGCCGTAGAGCAGCCATGAATTGCGGAGTGAGTCATGAGGGCACCCACAGCTTTCCTTACGCACCTCACATGCTTCCTGAATGCCCCCCCCGGCCCTTTCCCTGTAAATGGGCATATAATAGCAGCTCACTTTTATTACTCACTCCTTCCCAAAAGGGCTGTGGTAAACAGACCCCCCTCTTCACATACCCCTGCCTCCATCCCCCCTATAGGCTCACGTCCAGGCCCATGTCCCTGGGCCATTTGGAATGTCACCCGTGGAGATCATCCCCCGCACCCAGCCCCCTCCCCCACAGATGTAAACCTGCTTCTCAAACGCTCTCAGAGTAAATAAAGGAGATTCAGGGGCATGGGAAAATGGGGAAGGTCATCAAATCAGTGTCCTGGGGACCGATGGGAACTGCCCCACCCCCCCCCAGGGCCTGCACCCCCATCAAACGAAAATTATTTCCAAAACAAATACACTGCTTTGCTCACTATCTCCAGTTTCAATTCACTGTGAACCACTTAAAATCTGATGGGGGTGGGGGGGGGGGGGCGTGATTTCCACAGTATTGAATTAATAATGTTGAGGGAACACAAGAGCGACAGTGCAGGAGGGAATAGGGGATATCCTGGGCCCGTAATGAGGGGGTTATTATCATGAACACCAGCTTTAAAGCCACAAGCATAACAAACAAACAGGGGAACAATTTTCCAGAGGAAACGCACTGCGGTAATTAGTGGCAAATGGGGAACTGAGGAATGTAGTAGTGGTACATGAGAGGATGACTTTATCACATTAAAGTGCCAAACGTCGCCCTTGTGTTGCGAGTCTTTGGTTCTCGCTGCTGCGCTGCAAACGGTGCCGTGCTCAGTGTCACTGAGGGAATCTCACCAGGCTTCATTATTCCTTTGACTTTTTCAGATGTAATGGGGACCCTCTAAAGGTCAAGAGGTGTATTTTCCTCAGCACTTTATAATTCATTATTTCCTTTCGCCGTCTGTAACAGCCCCCTTGTGGCGATTATGTAAAATGAAGGGGGATGTCTTTCTGATGACTGCAGTATAGCTCTCGAGGAGAGGCATACAGGCAGAAAGTGCTCGTTCAGGACACGGCTCCATGTATCAATGCTAAATGAGCTTTCCAGAGCCGTGCACGCTTATCTGCTTATTGATGTCTCCGCACTTTAGTCTATTTGCATATTCCAATCTTATATTCTCACTGTTAGGTATAGAAATGATCGGTCCCATGTAGTTCAGACGTGGCAAGATGCTCCTGGCTTCTCTGGCGATAACTTTCTCACCCGCTCTGCACCTGCAGCTGTGTGTGTGGTAACAGCTGCGGCCATTGTTCAGTCACTATGGCGCCCGGGGTATCTAAGGAAAACGATTGCCACAACCTATAGGTGCCAGCGGCAACATGGTAGCATTAGCATCAGCATTACCATGCAGGGCTTCCTGGGACAGCCACATGTGATTCAGTGTGTGAGGTCTGTCTGCAGGAAATATGACCTTGGTCAGTGGGGTTGACAGTAGAGAACATGATCTTTGGTCAGTGGGAGTGACAATTTGACTACTTCCCTAAAGGACATCCCAGGATTCAAATGGGGAATGACAGGAGATGGAGAAGGAGCTGAGACCTTAAACCTGTGCAGTAATTAAATATGGTGGTGGAGTTTTAGTAAGCGCTGCCCTGAGAGATGTAGAGGTTATGGTGGGTGGAGTTTTAGTAAGAGCTGCCCTGAGAGATGTAGAGGTTATGGTGGGTGGAGTTTCAGTAAGATCTGCCCTGAGAGATGTAGAGGTTATGGTGGGTGGAGTTTTAGTAAGAGCTGCCCTGAGAGATGTAGAGGTTATGGTG
>JAODUD010000008.1:21938921-21965760 GCA_026784285.1 Stomatorhinus walkeri | reverse complement strand
GGTGGAGTTTAGTAAGAGCTGCCCTGAGAGATGTAGAGGTTATGGTGGGTGGAGTTTTAGTAAGAGCTGCCCTGAGAGATGCGGCGCCAGACTCTTGAAAATGCTGCCTGTGAGAGATATTATACAGTTTGGGCTCAAATCACTTTTTTCTAAGAGCTTTCAGAAACATCTGCATAAGCCTAGAGGCATGGCATTCAGATTTAGGGGTGCACAGCTGCATAGTGTCACCCTGTTGTGACCATAGATTTGTGGGTGTCCTTCTCTGCTGCCTCACGGGACAAGTCTCCACCACATATGTATTTTAAATGGCTTCTTCGCAATAAAAATGTCACACGATGAATACAGTGAAGCACATGTAGATCCACAGCTTGGAGCAGGGCCCCTCCAGGGAATGACATCAGTGACTCGTCCCCCTCCCCATCGTTGATAGTAAAGCTAAAGGACAGTCAGGGGCTGACAGGATATTTCACTGTGGATATGCCTCATTAGAGCCCTGAGTTTATAAGAGTTTAGATGGAATGATCATAAGCGGAAACTTGAATAAATTGTCGCAGTATCATTGTCTCCCATCTGCAGCTTGTGCCTTTTCTCAGTCTGGGTCCCTAGTATTGCGATGGTAGCTTTTATCTCTCAATAGCAGCTGCTGTACTGCACTGATACAGATCCTAGCAGGCATCCCATCCATATACTCAGGAGAAGGATACGATACAAGAAAGGAGAACAAGTAATCACTTTCGGTGTGTTGGTAGAGAGGTGTAAATAAAGCCGCCCCCCTTATAAAGGACAGCTTATTAAGGGGGGCTATGGAACAGGCAGGCTGGTAGTGCTTCCGCATGACAACAGAGATGTCATGGAGCGTAAATGGTGGGTAGCACACGGTCTGCTCCACTGGTCATGATGAAGCGTTGCCGTAGGGTTTGCCCACTCTCCACTGAGCATCTGTACCTCAATGCTGCCTCTCTGGCGTCCCATCACCTTCCCGAAAAGCTCAGATGCAACAATGCAGCAAACGCGCTGAGCCAGAGCTCTTCACAGACCTTTCTGGTTCATGTTTCAAAATATGCTGCTTTGCATAACTATTTCACTAAATTCCATGTGGCATTGAAAGGAGGACCTGACATTTTGCTGTCGTTACTGAGGCAAAGCCATGGTTTTGTTTTCAATCGGGTTGCTTCCAGGTGACACTGTTGATGTGTATACCTGAAGGAATCTATTTAAATGCAGAGTGAGTTTATTTAATCAGGCAGCAACCCAACCAGGTCCTGAAGGCTGGAATATTAAATTCTAAGTTAACGGGCCTGGTGTGCAGCTTTTAGCAGCTGAGATTACTAGCAGCTTTTACCATAGCAGCTGAGAAATATCTGCATGAGATATGGGATCTCAGCTTTTTTTGGGATTTCACTCCTCAGTGATGACCCAAGCTGATCTGCAGTAAAGTTCTCATTGAGAAACAGAGAAGAGTGTTCATCGCTACAGTCACGACTCCACGGTAACATTTAATGATGCAGTGTTGTGTTATTTTTATACGAAAATATGATGTTATAGCAGCGGCAAAGAGCTGCTCATGGACTCAGTTATAACCCTATCAGGCCGCTCATGGACTCAGTTATAACCCTATCAGACTGCTTATTGACTCAGTTATAACCCTATCAGGCTGCTCATTGACTCAGTTATAACCCTATCAGGCTGCTCATTGACTCAGTTATAACCCTATCAGGCCGCTCATGGACTCAGTTATAACCCTATCAGGCTGCTCATTGACTCAGTTATAACCCTATCAGCCTGCTCATTGACTCAGTTATAACCCTATCAGGCTGCTCATTGACTCAGTTATAACCCTATCAGGCTGCTCATTGACTCAGTTATAACCCTATCAGGCTGCTCTTGGACTCAGTTATAACCCTATCAGGCTGCTCATTGACTCAGTTATAACCCTATGAGCAAACAGGCATCACATGACAACATATTTCTCTCCTAACATTAGCAGATGCCGGTTTGTTTGGCAGGAGAGGCTCATTTGCCACATATCAGGCTAATTAGCAAAAGTAGGAAGAACATTGTGCTCTAAGAAAAGAAAATTACTGTTATTCTCTGGAAATCAATTTCAGCTCACGGTAATTTGAGGAATTAAGGGGATGTCAGAATTGATCCACTAGTTTGGAATGAACAAGCCCCGTGCTGAGTGAGACCCCCTTTTAATAAACATCTACAGTGGCTGAAAACTGCATCCACCTCATCACAGGAAGAAAACTATATGTGCTTCAGCAGCCTGCAGAAACTGAGCATGCCCTAGCGCGATCCACATATGCTGTGCTGGAGCATGCAATTACTGTTTGTTAAGATTTGGTGCATCGCCTCTATCTGGGAGCTGGGGCTGCCCACCCTTTGGGTCCTTGTCTCTAATCAGAAGCTTCTGTTGTGTCCCTTTACTAATGGGTTTTCCAGCCCAGTCGCTGTTAGGAAAGCTGGTTCCTTTCAGACTCCTGTTAAGACTGATTTCCCTGCCACCTGGGCCGTGATTTTTATGGATGAACTTGTCCCTTGCCTGTCTTTTGTTAATTTTGTTGTGTTACAGTGATGGTAAATCGGAGAGCTTGTGTGCGAGTCTCTGAATGATTCCCTGTACCTGGGGGCAGTATCAGTGAGTCTCTGCATCCCTCCTTCTACAGATTGTGCCAGAATGAAATTTTGTTTTCTGGAATGTTCTTCATAGACCTGTCAGGTATTCGCCTGCTGCTTCCCTTGTTGTGGCGGCTTTGAGGAGGCAGTACAGGTGAGCCCACAGAATGAGCGGCTGCTTGTAATGTTAGCTCACTAATAGTGAGGCAGGAGCTGACGGCATAAAATGTGAAGGATGCTTTGGATGGCACGACGCCTCAATTCACACAGTCATGTAGGCGCTTCAAGCCCACAGCTTTGCTCAGATCTGCTCTTCTGCTTTCGGGCTTTGGTGTATTATTAAGGAATACCCCAACCCATAGCAGCCTTTTCCATTATATAATGTATATCAACTGTGAATGTAGCCATTTCACTGTTTTACTTTCTGTGCTTTTCTATAGATTTGGATCAATTTCTCTGACAGGAACAGACTAAATTGTCTCTCTTCTTGTTTTTATATTTTCTGCAGGATAATGGTTCATATAGAAACAGAAAGATGAATTTTGGAGCAATTTCCCCAACACACCTTGTTCTGTGATTCATACACACCTTGAGTATTTTGCTATTTTGCTTTTTTTATGCTCCTTCTTCCCTAAATCACCTCCCCCTTCCCGCACAGCAGAGGAGCCGGGCTTGCTGGGAGACCGAGACCCAAATTACCGGCTAGATGTCAGGTGTCTTACTGGCCGTTATACTACATGTAGATGACACTGCTCACACAAACACACTTGTTCAGTCAGGAACACCGATGTGCCAAAAATGAGAGTTTTGTTTTGGATATCTGAGGCCGTGTTCTCCCTCAAACTGTGGTTGTTTTGTTGAAAAGCAAATATACTGCATATCGAAATTCGAAATTCAGGGAATTCAGTTAATGTGCTAAGAAATCAGGTGTCTGTCCTGCCCATCATGTCTGCCTGATCCCCCTGTCTCCTCCCTATCCTGCTGTTCAATTGTCATACCTCTTATTCCTGTCCTCATGTTTATCACCCCCAGCTGCCTCTTGTTTGCTCCCTTGTTGTATTTAAGTGCTCCCCTATTCTGTGTTTCCATATCCATCACTGAAGTTGTAGCCTGTGTCTGCCTTCCTTCATTAGCCCATTCTGATCCTCCAAGATCCTCTTTATTTTCAGATTTGTATGTTTGTGTTTAATAAATCCTTCCGGTTCAATTATTCCACTTGTTCTTGCATCTTTTGTCCCACCATATATGATAGTGTCCTCCTTCCTGATTTTTGCAGGGTTGGTGCTTGGTGATGATTTAGTAATTTAATCAGCTTATATACCAAATCGTTTAACCAAAATAGTTGATCTGAACAACAACCAAAATCTATTTGAAGGTTTTGGGGAGTTCTTTGGATTGTATGCTGGCTTCTGTCTTATCTGAAAGGCCACAAGACAACCACAAAACCTAATCTAAAATTTACCTGCCCGGATGCGCAGTCTTAATTTATGGTTGGTGTAGAACAAAGAGGGGGGGTCTGCTGTTCTTTTGGCAGCTTGTCCTGAAGTCCGTTTCGACATGGATTCCTCAGCGAACTTGAATCGTTCCATCCTGGAGCTATCCAGTGGAGACATCCTTTGCAGTGTCCTGGGAAGGGATTGAGTCAACCCAATAACACAAAGTCTACCTGTTGGGGCACATCCCACAGGAAGGTTGCAGATGTCTGATTGGCCTAGTGATCTCTGCATAGTTCTCTATAAACTACCTAGTGCAGTTGCTGCTGCCCAGAAGGCTGTAAAATTATGGTACATTAGCAGGTGCCTGAATGTCTCATATGGCTTGGACCCTACTGGACTGTGGATGGATACCCTCAGTTCCAACTAGGAGACCAATGTACTCAACCTGGGTCCAGCACCATGCTCTCTTAGTAAGGGAGAGTTTTGCACCAGCAGCTGAAAGCTGACCAAGGACATGGCGAGTTTCAACCAATGGGTTTCCCAGTTTTGGCTATGCATCTGGATGTCATTAACATAAATTACGTCATCACATGTAGCTGCATCCACCATGGCCTTATGAAGAAAGATGTTGAATGTCTGAAGGGACACCTGTTCTGGAACTGTTGGTTCCCAAATGAAAATGCCAGCTTGAAAAAGCAACTGGTCATTCAGGTCTACCGTCAGGGTCCAAAAACCATTAAACATCCACCATGAAAAAGAATCTGGGTGTTTTGACCTTTGGGAGTTCTTGGTCTAGATGATGGGCCAGCAAAACAGAGGGACCTATCGTGTGAGGTGTAGAGTTGGGTGGAGATTGGTGTCATTGGCTTTGGATGAACTGAACAGTCAGTGCTGTCGCTCTAGCTTCACATTCACTTATGAAATTGGCTGACATTTCAGGGACTCCCTATGTTTGCGTTCCAGCCTGTTTCTCCCACCTACTTAAGCTGCCATAGTAATGTGCCATCTATAAGCTCTGCCATATGTGTCAGAGCTTATAGATTCTACTCGCCTAACTGTTTGCTCTGTATCTAGTCTCTCATGCTTTAGCTAACTGAACATTTTATTTCCTCTATCCTGTCTGGGGTGTGCTGCATGAGAACCCCAAAATATATTCTGCTTACACTTTTTCCTGTGTCGCCTCCACTACCTGTGATGTCTTTCTGGCCTGCTTGCGCTTCTGCCTGTGACGTCTCTCCTGCATGCCCTGCTGCTGTACCGCTGTTCATCTTGCCATCAGAAGCAGCAACAGCACCTGCCTGCCATTACTTGCCTGCCCCTGCTTTGAAACTCAAATCTTAAAAATTTTCCTTGCCACTGTTGCTTCTGGCTTGTTCACTGGGGGCTTTGGGCAGGGATAAGGTAAAGCGCTTTGAGACAATGTAATTTTATGAAAATGCACTATCAAATAAAATTGAATTGAATTGCCAGTATTCTATGGTCTGACATCATTTCCCAGAAGGCTGCAGGACTGGCCACAAGGGGCAGTTATATGTGGAATTACACTCCTGAATTATCCCCTTCTCTAGGAGTGAGTCAAGGATGTTTTGGATTGACTCATAAGATGCCAGTAGGATTGGCAGATGGGGATATGAACCATGTGGAGGTCTGTGTTTCCGTAGTCATGTGAGTCCCATGAAGACAGAACAGCTTCCTGAGCTTGTCCCATTGCACATCTGTGGTGAATGCATCTGTGTTTAGGAGTTGCTGTGTGACCTCAGCTTCAAAGCAGAGATAAGGCCCTTCTGCTGAGGTAGCAGGGCTGTGCATGTCTTTGTCAGTTCTCTCCTTTGAAGTGATAGCATAGATAAATCACCATTTAGCTGCTCTGACTTATATCTATGCAGCAGATGCCCTTATATGACCTTAGTGCACTGGAAGCAAGGCGATTATCCATTCAGGATGGGTGAAAAACAGGAACTCACCGTCTTCAGAGCTAAAAAGCAGGATTTGGGTGGCTCTCTTATCAGAGGGATGGTGGAAGTCATGGAAGTCAGCATCCATTAAGTACCCTAAATTCATGGCACCTTGGTGGTGCAGTTAGTCAGGCTCTGAACAAGGAGGTAAATGGAACGAGTTATCCCCAGTAATGGGGTTCCACAAAAGGTTAGGTCCAGGTGTAAGAAGGAGGGGGCAGGATGGAAGGAGGCTCTCGAATTGTCTCAGTCCATTCAAGATCATGAGATGGATGAGGACACCAGCAGTCCTTGCAGGTGCCACTGCATCAAATTCACTGGCTACTTGGCAGACCTGAGGAATGGTTTGTTCTGACTGCAGGACAAGCAGTCAGTGATTTCTTCCTTACATCTGCCAGAGACCAAAGCACCTTGACGATAGTGTGGAGGCCTGCCAGGGTCGGGGAAGTTCGATCAGGGTGTCTGCACTGATGCAGATGAAATAGGGTAGTTTGGGGATGACACTCAGTGCAGGATTTTTTTTGTCCATAGTGAGAGCAAGTTCACAGACTCTGGTGCTCTTCAGTGGAGCACCAGAGAGGTCAGCTGGTGACATACAGTGACTCTTAGACACAAATGAGGGAGCCAAGGGCTTCAAACAGCCCTTGACTGATTGCGACCACAAGCTGAAACAGGATTACCACGGCATGTGTTACTGCGATCTCATTGACCTGGACATATCTGATGATCATTAGATCATAACTAGGGGTGTCTGTTTCCTCTGAGGCACAAAGTATGGTCAGGTGAGCTGAGTACAGGTCTTTACGGACTGTTACCGTGTCACACGTGCTAGCTAGGCTGATGTTTCCTTTCGCTAATTTGTGACCTGAGACCAAAGTTGATTGCAATAGCAATCGATCAAGTATGCTAGCCTGTCATGTATGTTCTGTCTGTGGAATAATTGCTCCGTATGAAACTTATATACATGGGGTGTACGACCTACACCACCTGGAACGTGAATTCCAACCAAGCGCTCTTAGTTATGGCAGCTCTGGCTTGTGTGTTGCAGGTAATACTAACGTGGCAACTTTCCAGCCAGAGTTGCCTGCTGACACACAGCATCACCTGGGTCACTTCTGAGAATATTTTGGGTGCACATTAGATTTTTGACTTGCTGATGTGCAAAACGTGAAGATTAAACTCACCCTCAACAAGAAAACTGGTGTAAATGTGCCTGGAATTCCCTTTCTGTACAAAGCTACTAAGTGGGATAATGTAACCCAACTAAAATAAACACAGGGAAACTAACCCAGGCAAGTTTGCTAAGTAAGGTCAGTTTGAATTTCATGTGTATTATCTACACTTCTATTTGGAAAGTTATGGTTATTGGCATCATGCCAGTGACAGAAAAAATGTGAGAGGATTTAGATGGAATCGTGAAGGATATTTGCTTTATGAATATTGAGGGAAAGACATACTTTAAAGGAGTAGATTGATGCAAAAATGTTCATTTAAATTTAGTTTGACATTGATTCGTATTGTTTTCTTTTAATTTACTTTGCTTAAATAAGCCACTCTGCAAAGCAGATGGTTTATGATTGTGAAAGAATTGCCTGAACTCCAGTGAGTTGAACGCTATGTGGATTCAACTATATTAATTGGGGTTTAAAACGTGATGGCTGTGTGAATGGGATTGTATGTTCATGTGTAAAACCAGAGTGAAAGTTGCAAAACCATTATACAAGTATATTGTGCATTGTATTTAATTATTTTGTTGCACTATTTTATATTTATGCTGATACAACTATTTTTTAAATTGCAAAACAAGTTATTTTTGTTGATATGATAAAAATACTCAGCACAGTTTAATCTTGAACTGTTTAGAAAATGAATGAGCAGAGCATAATTTAAGCCACACATGCTTTCTTTACTTTTGGGAATAAGATTTTCTTATTGTACCAATTATGTCAGTTGTCGTTGAAAGTAATAATTTAACGACATGTCCTTATTATAATAAACTTGTTCAACTTCATCTGCCTTTGTTCTTGGCCTTCCATCTGAGTGGAGTAGTGTGTTAGAAGTACATGATTACATGTATGGTTTAGTTGGAGTGAGGATGGTCACCTGGCCTTGTCGTGTAGCAGTAAGCCAAACACAGCTTTGGTGCAGATGAAAACGCTGCAGTGTGATGGAAAGCAAAGGGCCTGGGATAAACAAAATAGTTGATCAGGTTTAAACAGGGAGTAATTTCTGTTGTGGGACTGAGACTGGACAGTTCTATAGTCTCAACCATTGAAAAACCCAAACTGCAGTAGTGCCTCTGGGGTTAGGAAGTCATCTAAAGGGCTTGTGGGTCAAAATGGCACCGCCAATCATAAAGTTTTGGTTATAGAATGCATCGCGCTGCTTGATACTGGGTCCCAAGTTACCACAATGTCCAAGTCATTCTACCAAAAGCACTTTTCCAACCTTCCCATACAAACAATGGATTACTTGTTAGAACTTGAAGAAGCTACTTGGGGTTAGTACCTTTACCCTAGTTGCCCCTGAAATTAGATCTACTAGTAGCCTTCATATGGCACAAACACCCAGGATGTGGTTTATGATCAACACTGTGAAAAGGCTATTTTTTGCAAGAACTCTTTTGCTTAAAGTTGCAGTCAACATCTAAAATTACTTGCACATCAAAAATAGCAGCATGGCAGGTCTGGTTGGCAATCGTGGACTGAAAAGTGTAAAAAAAATGTTCCAGCATGAGTTCAGGGCTTAATCATTTCAAAATACCATTGTTGATCAAGCAACCTGGAAACGGTTCGTTACCTAGAGGTATTTTTGTTGACCCTTGTGTTGTCACCTTACATAGCCAATCACTTTACAAACTATCTTTGTGGGTTAGAAAAGAAACAAATCATGATGTAACGGATGCTCATAAATATGTTATTGGCCACCTTATTGTTCCTTGGGATAAAACCTCTCTCACTCCTGCGAAGAGCAGTGGACCTGTTGGAGCTGATTCTTGCATGCTGTTCTGCTGTTCAACCTGACCCTGCAGGAAATCAAAGTTAAGCTTCATTTTTTGGTGATTCCCCATTGCCAGAAGCATGGAGACAAAGTACCGCTTGCAAACCAAATACATTTTCTGATGTCTTCTCGCAACATGATTTGCATTATGGGCATGGCCACCAAAGTCAGGCGTCGTATAAAAACTCCAAGATGAAACATCGTTCACACAAACTACAACGCACAATGGACAAACTTGATAAGCACGTGGTGGAATGTAGCAGAAGATTCAGATCTGTTTAAATATTCTGATATTCTGTGGAATGAATGGAATAATAAATGCTGTTAACCGTAGTTATATGTCCAACAATCTAGCCTAAACTTGACCTTCCCGGCTCCCTCTGGTGGCTCTAATGGTAGTAATAAAAGCCCCTACAACTCTGCTCTTTTTCTGTTGATGACTTTTCACCGATTGAGACCTCCCACTATAGGCAGACTGCGTCCCCATTGATCAGACCATCTGGTGCTCCACAGCTTTGTATTTACTCCTTACTTGCACCAGCCCCTTTGGATCCAGACAAAAAGCCCCATTCTCAGTTTACAAACCAGCTGATTGTTGCCCACAGCCGTGGCCCATGCCTCACACCTAATGCCTCTCGCACTGGATTTTTAATGAGCGTGGAGAAAGCAAGATATAGCTCTCTGTCAGGAAAAGCGAACCCAGAAAAAGCACTTTTAAAAAACCTCTCCAGCAGCTTTAATAGCGCCGTATATCAGTCAGGCACTTTACAAGTGACACACAGTAAAGCCATGGAACGTTCTGGCTCTCCTCTCTCGTAAATACTCCGGTCCTCAAGTGAGCACTGTGGATCTGGCCATCGCTACTCCTCTGTAGCAGAGTCACTACTTCTCCGGCGCTGTGGGGACCAGATGGAGAATCCCTTGGTTTCTATGAGAGTTTCTTGTCACACGGGGAGATACAGCGCCGGCATTCGCGCGGCGCACCCTAAGTAGGGTGGGGAGGTTTCTGACGAGTGTGTCATCTGTCTAGCGGGGGCGTCCTGGCATGTAACAAGCATGTTTTTGCTGTGCTATACTGTGTCACATGGCCCTGGTCATGATGAAGGATTCAACAAAATAAATGAATAATAAGAAAATAACAGAAGAGCATACTGTATACCCACTAAGCATCCACCATGGAATGTAATAACTGTAGGGTAATTAAGTGGTGTGTATGTGGGTGTGGATTAGGTTTATATTACATTGTGGGGATCAAATGTCTCCCACATTGTGATAATAGCCTGTTATTTTGACATTGTGGGGACCAATTTTCAGGTCCCCACAAAGATCTGTGAATGCAATCAGAAAATGCATCAGAAAACTTATGGCTAGGGTTAGGGCTCGGTAGGGGTTAAGGTCGTCATGTTGGGATTAGAGTTTTCCCCAAAGAAATGAATGAAGAGTCCCCACAGAGATATAATTACAAACCTGTGTGCATGTGTATTTGTGATTGTGTGCCTGCATGTGGATTATGTTTATATTACATTACTGAACAAAACCGTAATTGTCCTGACAATTTTTAATGGCTAATATAGACCAAACCAAGACTCATTTTCCCAGAGATATCAAATGGCCACCTGGGTCTTATTCTTCCTCCACTCCCTATATATATATATATATATATATATATCGTATGTTTACAAGCATATATGTGGCTCAGTGATACTTTTAGTATAGCCAGGAGTATAATTACTGGAAAGAGGGCAAAAGGTGACATTCAGTGTCAGTCCCCACTGGGGCCTAAAGGCATGAATGATGTATGAATGGCTGTACTTTCAAGGCTTAGTGTGGAAATGGATAAATGTTAACTAATTAAGCTCTAGCACCACACCTCCACTTGTGTGGCTGTGATCTCGAAATCGCTCCTTCCTGAATGAGTTGGAAGGATTTAAATTTGCAGAAAGTGGGAATAATTCTGCATTTCTGCCTGTGCCCATATCAGTAATGACTCTGTCACCTCTCATGAAATACACATGAAGCCAATGCATTCGGCTACCTTATTAAGGTTGGTAGCAGCATCTGGCTGCCTTTGGTGCATCATTCATGCACATTATTAGTCGCTCACTACGAAGCCACAAGAAATGCAGTTTCCTCTTTAATACAGCCAGTCCCCAGATGACCACTGCAGCTCTGGCTTTCAGGAGGAACTTGCTGTCTGTCTCTTCCTCCACCTCTCATCTCTGAAGCCCATCTGGTGAGCTTGTCACCACCCTGAAGGAGATTGAAGCCACTGGAGCTCATGCAGAAAGTCTTGGCTACCTGCAGTGCAGTGATTGGCCAGGTGAAGATGGCGAGCCCCCCCCCCCCCTCATGTCACAGGCGAACACATCAACATGAAGCACAGTGTGGATGTGAGATGGGGAGGGGCTTGGTACGCTGTTTGCCTGGGGGCATTTTCTGTGCAGCATTCTCATCAGCTGTGGGACAATGCCAAAGGATTACGCTAACTTATATTACCTTAGTTTAGAGAAATATGCATGTTTCATTCATATCTGGGTGATATAAGCGCGAGTAGATATGCATAAACATTGGGTTGAGTGTTAACATTGGGCCTCATTCACCAGAATCATCTTAAACTGCATAATTGTTCACAAATGTATTCTTATAATGATGGATCTCCCTTGTCTTCGTACATTGAAAGCATGTAGGTAAAGGTATAGGTAAAGGCATAGGTAAAGATCCCACCAATCCCCATAAAAGGGCATGACTGCAGTGCCGTGTGCAAGAGTGTGGGAAGATGGGTGCTGCAGCACCTCCTAGTGTTTGGGTCTGGTCTTGTCATTTTATTTGCAAACATTAGTAAATATTTATTTTCACGTGGCTATATGTACCATGAATATGGTGATGGGGGATAATACCTTTGAGTTTAAAGAAAGGAAAAAGCAGTAATAAATAAAATGGAGTCACAGAAATTGTAAAGCAGCCGCCTTACAAAAAATGTGTTCCTGGTCATGTGCATACCCAAATCACAGACAGAAATTAATTCAAAGTCAAGAATGCCTAAAAAGAAAGTCTAAGGACCACCATGGTAACAGTTCACTTGACGGTGCACAAATAATATGGCATTATGCCCTTACTTATCTATTAATTAACCACAAACTAAACCTTAGTTACGTACTGAGTTCATGTCGGTTCATCATGAACTCCTTCGCATTCACGAGGGTTAGAGACAGTAGATCTCCACAAGTCAGGTCAGGTTGGGAAAAATGCAATGGTGCGGCACATGACAAAACACCTCAGGATGCCGGTTGGCAAACCCCCCCGGCCCTTGAGAGTTCATAGTTCAAGTTAATAGGAGGATCAGCCGCCAAACACTGTGAACCCTGATATGTCCAACATCACAGCTGGAGGATCAGCCTTATATAGCAGCTCAAAGTAGCTGGCCCAGCAGGACACAACTGCAATGTCATCCGTAAGGACCATTCCATCACCTGACTCTATGAGGAACATCTGGTTTGTGTTAGACTTTGATTCCTCTGTATGCAGGACGTGGGTCACTAGACTGCAGATGCTGTGTCACTTGCTCACTGATTTCTCAAATGTATACTTATCTGCTGATGTAGCCCAATACTTCCATATCTCAAACTCCTTTTTATCTGCTCTTACTGCCCTTGCAGCTATCCTTCTCAGTTCCCATTACAGACCAGAGTTGCTATCAAGCCGTGCTAAATGACTGTTCTTCATAAGATACAGCGTGCCCTAAGAAATGAAGCACGTCCTTCTGGAAGCATTGGCAACACTAACACAACCCTCAGCAACCTTCAGGGTCACATTAGGGGCAGTTGTCATACCCAAGTCTGCAAGTTCCTCACACAAACCGAATGCAAATCCCATAGAAACAACAGCCTGAACTTGGAGTCTGGCCAGGTCCAGCCTCATTCTCGAAGTAGGTGGCAGCCTACTGGACCTAAGCTGAATCCTCAGAGTAGCAACAATAAGTCTGTGGGCAGAATTCAAAAACTGTAGACTCTGTAGTTCTATAGGAGCCTCCAGCATCTGCCCACAAGGATGTGATTGATCTCCTTCTCTGCACCACCAGAATTGGAGTTCCATGTCCAACAACGTGGCTCTGAGCATTGAAATCAAGATCCAGCGACCTGCAGACCTTGACCTTTTGCAGAGAACATGGAGCCACTTACACCATGGCTGTCAGACCTGTGTGTGTCAGACCTCATAGTCCTCATAGCCAACCCTGTCAGCACCAGTGGTTGCATTGAAGTCACCCATGAACAGAAATGTTTCACCTCATAGACACCCGTCAACCACTGATTGTAGCTGCAATAAAATGTCTCCCTCACCAAATATCACTCATCGTGGCTACACAGAGACAACAGACAAGACACCCCAAGAGTGCCATAATCTGAGTCTCATAATACACGTGTAAAAAAAAGTGTCATCGGACACCATTATGAGGAGCTGATCTGCCACAGCAACAGCTACTCCCTGGGCATGGCAGCCATCAGAGTGACCAGACCAAAAATAGATACACCCACCTACAGAGATCTAGCCACTGTCCAGTTTGCATACCTCAGAGAGTGCCTCCACAGAAATGCAGAGTTTACAAAGCTTCTCCGACAGTAGGTGAAGATGGTCATTGTGCTGAGACAGGGCGTTCCACCACCTACCTGGATGTGCCGACTCAAATTAGGACCCCAGTGTGGCCGTGCGGTGGGTGATCCTGGCAAACGTGAGAATACATGAATAATACTTGGGCGCCCCTGACCTCAACCCATAACAGACTACCACCCTGAAGAATAACATAAAAAGTCTATTCATTACCAAATTCTAAAAAAATAGTAGGCTACTGTACTTTTCCTGTGAAATTACTTTGTCATTTCAGATCTAGGCCTTTTTATATTATGTAGTATGCTCTTGCATACATGTACAGAGTTACTGCTGTACACACTGGGAACACTATGTTTTGGATCCGTTGTTGATAATGAAAAATTAACATGGATAAAAAAAAAAACATGGATTGTAACCTCTCTGGTGGGAATGGAGCCTGAGTTAGTGTGGGAGGTAGGGAAGGGAGATGTTGACTAGATATTAAATAATTATACTAAAATATTATAAATGACAAAATATTATTCTAATTTAGGTACTATAATATTATATAACTGTACAATTGAAGAAAACGCAATAAGTAATTATTTTGCACAGACCTGTCAGTGTGCTCTTGAGTGTGATAGATTCTGTACTTACCTAAGAACAAATCCCAAATAAGAAAATATTGCTGAATGTCAGAATCATCCTAAAAACAGCTAACGATAACAGCGAACAGCACACAGTCTGATGTCAAACAAAGCAGATAACGGGGCACAACCTGACGTTACAAGCCAAACACTCCATTTTCCCTGCCTACACATTGGCACTGAAAACGGAGTTTCCGAAAATGTTCTCTCTGGATAGAATTTTACAAAAGTTACATTTTAAGTGGAGTATAAATGTTGAGTATTGATGCAAGGTATGGACACTGAATATAGATACCGAGTATAGACATTAAGTATGAGCACTGAGTATGGACATGGGGTATAGACCTTGGCTTTTTCTTTGATTCTGTTGGCCACATGTTGTCATTGGTACCCAAAGGGAGCAGCTGACCGTTTGGCATTATTGTATGTTTAACCATGAGTCATCAGTCCTGATTGGTTCTGTGCATTGTAGGAATCAAACCAGATCAATGAATATGATTATAATTACCTAAGGAAACATTCATGCTTTACACGTGACTTTGGTTTATGACAAATTCAGCTTATTCATCTAGGAATAATAAGTAATTTGGAACTAGAAGATTGTTCGTCAGAATTGCAGAGAGAGTTCTTACTGTAGTGTTCTGTTAAGGCATGTAGTCAACTTGTAAGGCTTAACCCTAGCGAGGATTCGGGGTAGCTCTCCACACAGTTATTTATAACATCTCATCAGTGCTATACTATATATTTTTTGACTATATAATGCATAGTTGGCCATGTACTATTTTTATTGAACTTTGGGTTTAGTTTATTTTGGGGCATTTTGCATTTTAAACTTTCATTTTTTTAAACTGAGAAAGGCAGCAGGAGTCATCTTGCTTTAGTTGTGCTGTGAGGATACGTGCAGCTTAGCCGCTTTCACTGTGGGAATGTTGATTACAAAGCCCATGACTCAGCGACCCCTTGGGTGGGTGTCTTGCTGGGGGTAGTGGGTTCATTTGAGGTTTCTGCCTGATAGCTCAAGTTCTGGGGTCTAAATGTGATTAAGGTTGCAAAGTAATAGAAATGGACTGCTTAAATTTCCAGTCCAGCTATGAAGAGCTCACCTACAACGTCCATAAAGACCTGCTCTTTCATCCCCAGTTAAATAAAGGACTCCTTCACCCTGCCAACCTCAGTCCTGCAAGTAATTTCTCCTTGATTTCAGGTTTTCGAAATACAAGGGCTACGACTTGGCCGTCTGTGTGTATAGGGGTGTGTATACTTTTTTTGTAATCGCTACATTGTGGGGACCAGATTTCCCCACAATGTGATGAAAAACATACAACTTTTTACCTTTTCAGTCCCCACAAGGATAACCTAATTTAATAAATAAATAAACAAACAAATAAATAAATGAAAATTTCAAAAGTCATATATTCCGTTTGGTTACTTATGGTAATGGTTAGGGTTAGGGTTAGGCCCCATAGATGGAGTTACGCCCATAGAGGCAAATGGAGAGTCCCCATAAAATAGACAAACAGATGTGTTTGTGTGTTGGGGGGGGGTGGTGGGTGGGCAACTAGCTTCAGAGCAGCAGGCAACTGACCTGCAGTGCGGGGTAGCAGCCAGTTTCAGAGCAGCAGGCCTTCAATCTGCAGGGCGGGGGAGCCAGTTTCTGAACAGCAGTCTTCTGAAATATGATAGGGGGACAGCCAGCTTCAGAGCAGCAGGCCTGCAAATTGCAGTGTTGGGGGAGGGGCAGGCCTCCCACCTGCAGTGGAGGGTGGGGGGGGGCAGGTATCTCCAGAGCTGCATGCCTCTGAATTGCAGTGAGAGAGGCAACCACCTTCAGAGCGCCAGGCCTCTAACCTGCAGTTGTGTGGGGGGGCAGTCAGCTTTCCTGATGTAGCCGGGTGTCGTTATTAATTAAAAGCCTAAAAGGATCAATGTATTATGCCATTTATGCTATTCAGTCCTTCTCTGTACTCATTTGTAACTGTTTTGTTACCTTCTTCTGGAACTTACAGTTTCTTCCATGAGATCATTTTATCTCATATTGTCCAGGTCTTTTTGGCCATTTTGAGTATGCAAAAAGGTGAAAGGCCAACCAGAGTAGCCGCTATTGGCTGCTTCCCCTGTACTGCTAGGGATGCATTCAGATTTGAGATAAATGTCAGTGCTGAGTTTGAAGGTTTCTGTTGGGCTACATCAGCTTTTTCTAAGCTGGCTCTAGAGAGTCAGAAGGAGGGACTGAAAAACGATGCTGCCCCTTTGTGTTTTAAAGCCACTTCCAGTCACGTATATAGCAGCACATGACCATACATTACCCACTAAGTGAGTAAGAAAAGCCCATGATCTCGCATAATTCTGAAGCATTTAATGTGCGTTTATGTAAATGTTCGGTAATTATATCCTCCTGAAACCCAAGGAAAAAAGTGTCCTTCAATTTTAGGTTATTTGTCTTTGGAGGAAATAAGACATCTTACAATTTAGATTTTTTCACATTTATTTTTAATTTCACAGCATGTCCTCTTTAGTGTACAGCAGGAATAAATATGTTTCCTTACATCAGAGAAAAGATAGATGCAAAAACAACATGCCCACTGCAATGGACATAAATGAATGGGTGGGGTCTCAGGAGGATATTAACTGTATCTTCAAAATACCATAATTCATTCGTAGAACATTCACTGCATATGGTAACCATATAATCATATAATATTTGTTATTCATTTGTATGAAAGCTGTAAAGGTATGTTACGATGTTAAGGTGTACATACATGCTGCTTATGAAGGGGCACTGAATGTTCTACAAATACTTAATAATCGCATTATGAAAGTGCAGTTAATGTAAACTGTTCGTACAAAGCAAAATTTCAGGTGAACATAATATTTTTATCATTATTTAAATATTACATAAATCATCAATTCTATCTTCTTAGAATTAACAAAAGATTATTTTAATTGTGTAATTAAAAAATTACACAACCAGTGTTATTCAGTATATCCTTCTGGTTCGGTTTGTAGCATATGCAAATCAAGAATAACACAATATAAACTGCTCTGCTTTCCAAAAAGTCACTGATATCTTGTTGGGTGGCTAGAACACCACAACTTCAGTTCCCAAACTTCTCCTCAGCTGCACCTCATCCGTAACAGTATTCATTAAATTTTATCACAGCTCACTTAATTAATTACATTAGTTTTTAAAAAGCAACAGAATTATTGATTGGCTCTAGGAGGTGGGGTAGTAGTAAAGTAAAAAAATACCTGGGTGACTTTGGGAGAGGTTTGCATGCTGATAAATTTTGACAGACATAATATTATAGTTTGACACAACATAAAAAAACATATAATCACCATTTTTCTTTGACTGCCTAAGATTCTTGTACAGTGCTGTATTTTTTTGGATTAAATAATTTCCATTTTTGGTCAGCCAGTTATCCATCTGAAGAAGTGCATATATGAAGGTTTTCTTGTTAATACTATAAAGACAGTTTGTGATTGGAGGTGGTGTGTGGGACACATAAGGGCTGAATAGTTTCAGAATCTTAAGACACGACGTACAAGCTGTTTGCATCACAGCTTGGGGTCTGTGCTGACCTGGGGTCAGTGCTGCATCCTTTTGCTGGGCAGTGGGGCGATTTACCATTTTGTCCCATTCAACCCCCTAGTCAAGGGACTCTGATGGCGAAGGGAGGGAAGCTTGCAAAGTTTGAAAGGGGCAGGGAGACTGTTTCTGGGGACGCGTCTCTCCGCCATTTACATTTGTTATGCAGCTTTAGGGCCTGACATCAGCCAGTGCTCACGCTTACACTGTTTTCCCTGATTCACATGTCTCAGATTATTCTCAAAATTTAATTCACTGTGCAGTTGAAAGCATCATGGTAGATCTGATAATCAGAACGAAATGATTTAATTAAAATATTCAACTGAACAAAAAAAAAATGTGCATTTATTAATTTAATTACTTGCCAGATGTCTTTCCCTGTGTCTCTATACAGATTTTATTTGATGAGGGTGACAGAGAGAAGATTGTCTCTTTAATCTCATAAATGATTCTCAGCATGGAATTAAGGATATAACCACTTACTCCAAATTATTCCTGATGCTGTAATTAAAAGCTATCGTTTAGCTTTGTGAGAATCTGTGATGCTCTGTTCATTGGGCAAAATGCATCAGTTCATATCTCTGTTCTTGTTGTTAATGCTGGAAACGTCACAAGGTGCTTGGGGAAAGGAGGGCATGTTGCCACGGTGACAAGTTAGCAACGAAGCACTCGCACCATTCAGCGGGGATGCGCGTCACAGCAGTGCTCAGGAAATGAACACATTAACAACAAAGAGTGCCTTGGTGGTCTGTTTGAGCATATGCCGCATTCCCAGCAAGTTCCCTAAAGGATTCCTATCTCGGATTAACAAAAATGTCAGAGCCAGCATTCAACGTGCCATGCGTAAATGGCTAGATACGCTTATCACTCTTTGTTAAAATTGGCCTTTTTTGTCGAGGTGAGGTTTAAATATTCTGTGCATCTGCAGATACGTATTAGCTGACTTCTCAGAAAAATTCAGTTTGACAGTGTGGTTTGGTTATGAAATAGTTTTGTATGTTAGTTATACCATATCATGGAAAATGCAAGAATTTGGCACTTGGTACTTCGTAGTCTGGCAAATAAGGTAAACTTTACATTGAAATTTTAGTCCAATCCAAAATGACCGCAGTAAGCATTATAATGTCTTTGCTCAGTTACTACTCAAATACAAATCGTCAGCAAATATAGTTTGTGGTTAATTAATACATTCATAGTTAGTTCATGAATAATTAAAAGTATAATAGTATATTATGTGTGCCCCCTCAAGTGAAGTGTTACCAGATTTCTTTTGTTTTGCTTTTTGGCAGAAGTAAAAATATAATAAATATACTATAAATAAAATACGCTTTACTCCGAAGCTGGTAAACTGATGTTTTGTGAGGACATTACACTAGATAATCTAGATAATCTATTTTTGGAAATAATCATTTCTAAAGCAGCTTGGCTACCTGAATTGTTGTGATTTTTGTACAACCTTCACCTAATAGTATCCAGGACAGTCATTTAGGTAACACTGTAAAGTGTCAAGACATCTGTTCAGGAGAACATGAAACAACCGCACTTGCGGCAAAAAGACTGTAGGTCTCACATATGTGTAGCAATGTAAGTGTACATGGACTTAAAATAAATAATGTTACTCTGAAGGAATATAACTCCACTTACAGCTATGATGCCTTTATCACTGTGTACATTTAATGTGACTGAATAATTCATTTGACAAATCGTTTAATCCTAAGAGTGTTATATAGAAGCCTGAAAGTCTCATGGGGGAGTCTCAGAACCTGCACTTGCTCACTATAAAAAGGTATATCTGTATCTTGGGGGGGAGGGGCTCATTCAGCCTCACAGAATGCACACACAGCACATGCATATCAAGGCGTGGTGCTCAAATGTAACATCCTTTGCAGACCCATCTCCCGCCTGCAATGGCTTTGAGGCTTTGAGGGGGAGCTCCACTAGCTCTCCAACCGAGGGGGGTGCTCATTAATATTACCCCAGAACTTTGTAACTCATTCATGCCCGTGTGAAAGGGGCACGTCATGTGACCATAACACTCAGGCCGAATCAGCATAGTTGCAGTGTGACATGCTGCTCATTGGGTATGCATGGCATCCTGGAGCTGAGGGGGCCGCAAAATGAATAGGAGCTTTGAAAAGAACAGCTCGCTGGCCCCAGACCCCCATGCAAAGACATACTTATTAAGATGCTATTTACACGTGGTTCTCAGCACAGCAAGTGCGATACAGAGACAGAGGCATTCGGCTGTTGGCTATAGTGGTTGCTGTTCCACGTTTCAGCTTTAGTCTGACTCAAGACTTAGTAAGCTGTTCTATAGAGGCTTATGTCCATATAAATAACCGTATGAAAGCCTGGATTTGTGAAAGTTCCTATTTCTTAATTAAGAAATAATTAAGATTTGCATTCTTCATTTTGTCTGCACATGCATGTTGTGAACACAATGGCATCAGTGTACAGCTAAACCAAAAGAAGGTGGGCGGTCTTGAGTTTTGTCGTGTTATCAGTTTGCTAATTACATTTCTGCAATACAGAATCAGATACATTATGATAAAGCACTGAAAGCTGGTCACTATAAACGAAACGTCCGAACTGCTGGGAGATCTGTGGCACACGAGGGCAGCTTTTCCAAACAAACAATCAGCAGGTTTGCTAGCGAAACACGCGGGAACTTTCGCCTGTTTTCTGGCTGGCCTCAGCCTCAACCCCCCCCACCCCGGTCTTCTGTTAGTTATAAAAGCGGCTCCTGTCACCACAGCTCAGGGGTGTGAGACATCCCGTAGGAGGCCGAGGAATAAACCCGCGAGCTGCCTGTTTACTAGCGCCTCCTGCAGGGTGCTGCGCCTCCGCAGTGTAATTACCAGAGGCAGGACCTGTGCATTGAATGCTTGCTCATATATCAGTCATCTTTTGTTTTTCCTGTCTTTAAAACTTGCAAAACATATAATTCCACCATGGACCCAGGGAATATGCCATGTATTACTTATAAAATGCATGCAAGGAAACTTGTCCTTCTGGGGACTTGGAAGGTATTCTTTGATTGATGGTTTTCTTTGATTATAGACCACAGCACACGCATGATTGCCATCTGATGCACTTTACCAAAAACATAGAATAAACCATTACTTTTCCTGATGGGTTTCATCAGGTCTTCTATTGTATTTTGCCTTTACTTTGGTTTGCGCCTTCTGTTTACCTGGAGTTCAGGGCAAGCGGTTAAAGCTATGATAGGTGCTTCATGGCGAAATGTCCCTGTCTCGGCTGTTTGTTCAGACGTCTCCTCGGCTGGGCTCTGTGTGCCGTTGCAGTGTGGCACAGTGAGGCCCTGTCCTGTGCTCATCTCTGCTCTGAATAAGGGGGCTGCTTGTAGATCTGTATGACTCACAAAATGACGAGGATGTCAGTATTCTCCCTGGGTCATGAAGCGTGTCTATGAGAGTGACTCAAAAGGGGGGGCCAGAATCCCAAAGGCACCCCTCCATGCACTGCGCACTCTGCACTATATTCAGCTGGAACCCACTAGAGAATTCTCCAGGCAAAATGTCATATACTATTCAAACACAGTTGAAAAAAACAGCTCTATTTTAGTTTTATTTTGGTTTGTGTGATTGCATGCATCTTACTGTTTATAAATGCCGTTCTTGTTCCCATGCTTAAGAGTCCCTGGATTCATTTTGTTTTTACTTCATTGGAAATGCAAATGAACCCATCCCATAATGAGCGATGGGAGAGACAGGGCTAATATCGAGGACGGCTCCCATGCAGAGTGAACACATCTGGCTCACCCAACGGGAACCAGCAAAGCGACCAGTAGAAAGTCAGGCCAGAGAGTTGCCACTCAGCATGACCTTTGAAGCCTCCTGTGTCCGTCTCTGTCAGTAATGTGTGTGTCCTGTAGTTTTCTTTTTAATTCATTATTCACATGTTGATGCTCAAGTATGTGTGGGATATCAGCTGTCAGTCTCACTAGATCCAGTCATAGTTATAGAGAGAACTACCTTCTGGATTTACAATGGAATGAATTGAATTATGGGTCACTTTCATGTAGCACAGGGTAGGTGGATTTGCACATGATACTCAGTGGTGTTGAACATGCCTGGATAGGCAGTCAGGGTCAGTAGCTGAACAGGTCAAGGAACATGCAGAATCAGATCTCAGCTTGTCCATGAATCAGCCACCCATGGATGCTAAATTGCTGAAAGGTCAAATCAGCTTGAATGATTGAATCGGTGCGAAGCACATACTTAAAGTCTTAGTGCGATCACTATCACCAAAAAGCCTTGTATCTTCTTAAAGAGTAATAAATGGCGCAGAAGTGTGATGGTGTGACGTGTTTAACCGTCGTATTGTGTAAACATCATGTTGGGTAACTGGCAACCGCTGAAAAGTCTTCAGGCACAGACATGAAAGTTGTTCTTTGCTATGTGACTCAGCAGCAGAAAAAACAGAGGATGTGTTTCTCATGTTCAGTGGGAGGCTCTCCTTTACTCATCCTAGTGGATCGATAATCGCTGTGCCTTGCATTGACTCTGTAGGCACCACAGAAACACTGCAAGGGACAGAGAAATCTTTAAATCTTGTTTCTTCAGAAATAAAGGCCGGAACTCAATGAGCCCTGAACGGATTTGAGGCTCTCCACAAGCTCCATAGATAAGACTCAGCTTCCAGATGTATCAGGCTGAGGTAAGATGTTTAAGAGAAGCTGGAGAGACAAGATGGAAAACATGGGACAATCTGCAGCTATGTGACTCAGTGCACTTTCGTTTCAGATTGAATTCATGTTTACAAACCAACAACTTTTAGGCTGAAGTCTGCGTTTGAAATTCCTTGAAGCCATGGCTATGTTTGGCATGTAGTATCTAGGCCACTGAATCACCATATTGGCTAGAAACACCTCCATCTTAGTTCCTGACAGCTTGTTTTGTTAGCACCATATAGACGGCGACAGTAAGTCACTTTAAATCTCCATGGCTGATATCCATCACCCATGCAGTGCTCCCCCAATCCAAAACCTACCCTTTAACTCACAAGATACTATGACAGACCTACTCAGTCAGACACAGAGGTCGCTGAGGAGGAAGAGAGGTTGTGTGTGGATTCGCACACACAGAAACATGCATATGCACACCCGCAGACAAACCCTCCTGCTTGTACAGCCTCCCACAGAGACATGACCTGAAAACAAAAGGAAAGGCTGTCGGCTTGAAAAGCACCCTTGTGCCAGACAGCAGAAGGGATGCAATGCAGCCACATTGTTGTGTGTAATTATATGGGCTTCCTACCAGGCCGCCGCTGTAGGTGACAGGCGCTGCTTTTTGAGGAAGGGTGCTAATTTTATTTTTTACTTCAGAAACAGAACCCAGGGCTAACAGAAAGCAGGCTGGAAATAGATTCTACTGGAAATGATGAGGGCACTGCTGGGATTGACCATGTGGATCGAGCTCTGAGGAGATGGACCATGGAGAATGAAGGTGTGGTTGGGGTTGTCCATGTGGAGCGAGCTCTGAGGAGATGGACCTTGGGGGAATGAGGGTGTGGTTGGGTTTGTCCATGTGGAGCGAGCTCTGAGGAGATGGACCTTGGGGGAATGAGCCCATCAGATTCCATTCTTTATAGATTTCTTTGTTTCCATTGCCTCCAGTAATTAGAGCAAAGCTGCTATTGCTGTCAGCTGCCTCATCTCTGGTGTACTCAGCATTCTGTTTTATCTGTTAATGTGCTTAATTAATTACCCACTATGTTTTTTTTATTATTTTTGGTTTAAATGAAAATATGTTCTGAAGATGGGAATTTGCCAGCATATCCATAACAACGAATGAACGTATTGGTATTCAGAAATACTTATGAGACGGTTCCAGAAGCTTGGTACATCTACTGCTTTTAGCGGAATGAAAGTGGTTTATTACATTCGATTGACATCGATGTCCATTGCTGAGGTTCACTAAACTCCCCCTTCGCATGTTTGCGACCTTGATAAAGCGCCACATGGTCACACATAGAAACATGGCAGCACTGTGCCAGCTCCTAGGAGATGCCCACAGAGAGAGGGTGCCACCGTCAAGCAGGTGGAGAGCAAGGAATCAGAAGCTCACGGAGAGGATTTATGAATGCTGCCATGTGAGTTAGCTCTTAGCTCTTTGTCCTGCATAGTAATGATCCCCTTAATTTAAACAGAGGTCTAAGCAAAATGTATTCCGAACGGAAGCTCATTAGAAGCTGATGAATTCAGAGCAGTGACCCCCCCCCCCTCCCGACCACCCCCAGAGCTGCAGGGCTCAGCTCAGCCGTGTAGAGGAGTTCTGATGTACTGTGTGCGTGATTGACTTGTGGTCACCACGATGCCTCCTGTTCTACTGCAGCCTTGATTGGATAAGTGTTTTCTGTCATTGGGTATACAGAAGCTGACGATTAAGTGTTTTATTAAAAAAAAAATAAAACAAAGTCTGAGGTCAAATTGGAATCTAATGATGCTTTTCATGAGGACAGTATCAGATCCATGGGGGGGGGGGGGGTTCTGCCCCATGTGATGAAGCTGCACTCTCAGAGAGCCGATACTGAGTGTGTTAATATGCTTAAGGGCTGACGGTTCTGCCATTTGGGTCTTCCCCCCCCCCCTCCACAATGCCTGAAAGGGGGGCCAAAACAAGGCAGCTAATAAGCACTTAACTAAACGACTTGCTTGGGGTGAGTCGGCCTGCCTCGTCTGAACTACACTGAAGAACATCTGAAGAACATGGTGCTGAAGATCCAGCTCCATCAGCGGGGAGGGACCCAGACCAAGCCCAACTCTCAGGTCCATAGAGCGAGCAGCATCCTGTCGAACGAGCCGGCGATCACAAACGAGGCAAGAGGTAGGGCTTTGCGAGTTAACCGGCTAGTTTAAGAGGCTCTAGTTTCTGAGAAAAAGGCTTCTGAAGCTTCAATGTGAGTGTAAAAGACCAGAATGCAGAATCTCCCACAGGGAGGAAATCAAAACAGCAGGAGGAGTGCATAATTCTATAATAGCAGCATCGTGTCCTTTTAGGGAGGGGGCGGGGTACCTATTTTTGTTTGTTTGCCTTAACAACATCTGTTATATATTTAATTCTGGGATTTAGAGAAAGAGCAGCAGCTCTATGCGATGGTGCCATGTTACCATGCGCCAGGTTATTTGTATGTATTCAGAGAGCTAAGTCATTAGCAAATGGCCAGTCTTATCTAAACCAGCTCCTGCAATTATTTTCCACGTCTCTTTGCTTAACTCAGAGGAAACCGCTGACATGTGCCCTGTGTCAGAGCTAATGAGGAGATTAGACTGATCCCTCTAGCAGGCCCGATCCCTGTCCGCTCCGTCAATTTATGTGGGTGGACGAAAGTGGGGGCGGGACCTGGCATTCCCGGTATCATTCATTGGTTCTCTGTGAACAGTGTGGCTCCAGACCTGAAGTGCAGGAAGGAGGGGGCTGCTGTTGTCAGGGCGGGAGGCCCGGTGTCTCCATGCATCTCTGCCCACCTGCCCCCAGAACACTAGGGTTCTTCATAAACGCCTCCATTGGCTGGTACCTCTCGTCACGCTGCCATGGTACTGCACTTTGGCTTTTGCTGTTCGCTCTGAGTCTCGCCAATTAAATGCTTACATCTTGGATCCGGAGTTTTATAATCACAGTAAATAACTGTGATTTTTTTTTTAACCCAGGATTGAAATCCATCCATCCATCCATTCATCCATTTTCTGTAACCGCTTGACCTATTCAGGGTCACAGGGGGGTCTGAAGCCTAGACCAGAGGCTACAGGCACAAGACAGAGAACAACCCAGGATAGGATAAATCCATCGCAGGGATTTAAATACCCTGAACAAAATATAATAAAAACGTATTTCTACATTATACAAAGTAATTTCAGAAAATGTAAACTGCATCTGAAAGCATTTTTATCAAAAACCATTTTCTCCCCCTTTCGTACTCACATGGATCATAAAATGCAGGAAACGCTGCCCTGTTGTCTTCTTGAAATGCCTCCTTGGACACTAATCGAACCATAACTGTGATTACATTACGTCTGTTTGCTGATAATCCAGTAACAAGAATTTCTGCGAAGTTACTGCTCCAGAGGGCAGTTAGATTTTGCCTCATTTTTCCTGTGATGCTCTTCTGTGACCCTTTCTGCAGATTCTCCTGTTGCCTGGAGCAAAAAGAATCCTTTACTTCTGAGCTCTCATAACTGAATACGACAGACCTAGACCAAAGCTAACCTGACCAGATGTCTGACTAACCATAGCACTAACAGAATACGACAGACCTAGACCAAAGCTAGCCTGGCCAAACGTCTGACTAACCGTAGCACTAACAGAATACGACAGACCTAGACCAAACCTAGCCTGGCCAGACGTCTGACTAACCGTAGCACTAACAGAATACGACAGACCTAGACCAAAGCTAGCCTGGCCAGACGTCTGACTAACCGTAGCACTAACAGAATACGACAGACCTAGACCAAAGGGAACCTGGCCAGATGTCTGACTAACCGTAGCACTAACATAATACGACAGACCTAGACCAAAGCTAGTCTGGCCAGATGTCTGACTAACCGTAGCATTAACAGAATACGACAGACACAAACCAAAGCTAGTCTGTCCAAAAGTCTGACTCTACTCATTAAAAGTCTGACTCTACTCAGCCTTTAAAGGAAGAATTGATATTGATAATATGCATCTCAGAACCAGTTCCTAACCAATATCTCAAGCATTTCGCTTCTCTTACTAAGTAATTCAGCACCCAAGGCAGCTATTACACCAGAAATACAGTAACACCACAGAGATAACAGACTCATAAATGTGAGAAAGTCCTGAGTGAAAGCGAAAGTCCTGCTTCTGAAGTCTCTATAACAGCAAACTTTAAACTAATGCAGATAGTCACAGATCAGCAAAGGGGCTGACCAAACCCTAACCCTAACCCTAGGGAAGATGGTGGCGCAGGAGGTAGCAGTATCGTTCGGCAACTGTAGGGTTGCAGGTTCGAGCCCTGGTTCCTTCT
>JAODUD010000008.1:21892235-21931045 GCA_026784285.1 Stomatorhinus walkeri | reverse complement strand
CATGCTGCTACCAGTGCCACTGCCCAGTGCCATCTCTGTCCATGCTGCTACCAGTGCCACCGCCCAGTGCCATCTCTATCCATGCTGCTACCAGTACCACCGCCCAGTGCCATCTCTGTCCATGCTGCTACCAGTAGCACCACCCGGTGCCGTCTCTGCTTGCGCCGCCGCCCGGTGCCCTGTCTGCCAGTATGCCATACTGGTACAGATATAGAGGGAGCAGGCAAGCCAGGTGCAGTGAGCAGGGCACAGTGAGCAGGGCACAGTGAGCCCATGCTTGTCGGGCTGGCTGGGGCTGCCCAGCATAGGGTGTGATGCTAACAGAGCCCAAACCCACACGTGCTCCTCGTGCAGATTTTGCACCTGTGTGACCACCTACTCAACCCGCATTAACACCTATTACCTTCATGCACCTTCGATTTACATGTGAGTGAAGAGATCCTGATGGGTTTCCTGATATTCACTCGTATATAAATGTCCAGTATGTTTCAGAGAGAGTGATTTTGCTGGGTTTTTTTGCATTGAAAAACAGAGCTCAGTTAAGGCTCAGCTAACACCATGACCCTATAAATCCAAAGTACTGGAAGCTGTCAATGACTGTGAGTTTGATCACAGCCAGGTTAGGTGATTGGCTCTTCCAGGTATCCAGGTGATTAGCGATTGGCTCTGCCAGGTGTCCAAGTGAGCTGTGACAACTATTGTGTTAACAATGGCAAACACACTGTAATTATGCTAGTTTATTACATACAGACGTCTTACAGAAAGATTTCCAGCACAAGCTTCAAATGTTCAAGCTTCTGTATTGTCTTTTAAAAAGCCTTGCAATGATTTCACTGATAAATTAATGTGGTATTTCAGGTTAGGTTTCCTTCTTGAACATGCAAGAACACTCAAATTTATCAAAGGATACTCAAATCTTACCTTCAGCTTATTACACAATACTTGGGATTTGTTGCATTACTATTCAGAGGAAAACCTTTAGAATTACTGGTATATTAACTATGTTCTCCAAGGTCATGCCCAGTAAAGGTAGTTAAATTACACTTACAGATCAGATTTTCCGGTCTCGGAGCTCGACACATTACTGTATTATTCATGTCGGATGCCTCACTGTATTAAAGTATTGATCGCAGTATGTAACTCACAGTTCATGTGAGCGGCTGCACTTACAGCACTCGGCTGCAGAGTGCAGTTCTCTTCTGATTACATTCTCACTCCCGCCGACGTTTTATGAATCCAGCTTGATATGAGGAGAGAGCGGGTTTGCTGCAGGGTTGGTGAGCAGCTGAAAATGGTTCATTTATTGATTCAGGAAGGAGGCATAGAGTAACCGTGCTGCTTTTTTCATGTGCTTTATATATTTTTTATGATGTTTTTTTCATCAAAAGGCCGAAATTTAAGGGTAAGTATGATTCTCCAGTGTTGCGATGTGAGCACATCTCTCTGTTAGTGAAGAAGCGCTTCACACTTTACGGCACACAGTGTGTCACACACAAGAAAGACACTGTGTGCCCCCTTCCAGTCTTCCGGTCAGCCCTGAGGACCTGTCTTTCTTAGTGAAGAAGCGCTTCATGCTTTAGGAGACACACTGCAAGCCTAACCCACATAAAATGAAAAAGATTCCTGTGAGCCAACAGATAGCAGTGATTCCGTTAGTTATAGTGAAAGTCGTCCTACAAAATAACCCTCCTCTTGTCTCCCTCACACCATCCATGATTCTTTTCAAAGGTAAAGTGCAAGTTAATTTGTTTTATGTATTTTTACTTCATATTTTGTATTCATCGTTTTTATATGAATATTTTTGGGTTACGGAACGCTTTCCATTATCTCTAATGGGAAAATTCGCTTTATATATGAGTGCTTTGGATTACAGGTAGTTTCCGGAAGGAATTATGCTTGCAAACCAAGGTACCACATTTTGTTTGGTTAATTATGGTTAAGGTTCAGCCTGGGTAGTGATAGGTTAAGGATGTCATAGTTAGGATTAGGATTTTGCCCATAGAAATGAATGGATGGTCCCCGCAAAGATATGAATACAAATGTGTGTGTATGTCTGTGCCTAGTGATGGACTGGCATCCAGTCCAGGGTGTCCCCCAGCGTGTTTGACTGCGTATATAAATGTATAGATAAAAATAAAATGCATAGATGTAGCTGCGAGATAAGAAGAGAAATTATGTTAATGTAACATTGTTGGGAGGTTGCTGAGTGAAATATTAACTCCACTGGGCTGTGGGAAGGACATAGGCCCCAGGTTTGGGGCAGGTGTGTGTGTGTGTGTGTGTGTGTGTGGGGGGGAGGGGGGGTAGCTGGAGATGGGGGCCACTTTGACTTTGCAGATTGAGGCCGTCATTAATATTCCCATCGCAGCAACTTTCTCAGCCAGACGGTAATGAGGCCGAGGTGAGGAAGTTAGGAATTCTGAAAAGAGAGCTAATTTCACCCAGAAGCGGCTCTGCATCCATGACCAGGTCCCTCAGGGGCAAACGGACAGGAGGAGGAATGAACCCTTAAGGGGAGCCTCCACAAGGTGGCCATGCCAATGGAGAAAGATGGGTGTTTAACCTAATTTACTCTCACCTACAATCTCTAGAGATGTATGTCTACCCTAGTACTGTGTTCACTCATTATCAGACACAGGATGTCTGGATAGTACGGAGAAGTGAATTTACCCTGGTCCTGTGCTCATTCATATAAGTACATCTAGTTATGTGGCAGCCTAATCCACACCAAACCCATAACTGATGCGGATATGCAGAGTATCACCACAAAACTGCATAGGGACAAATGGCCTGATTCAGGATTATGGACTGTTCCAGCTTTGGCCGGACTCTAAGATCTGTGTCTTCTCTAGGTACAGGAGGCCTAGAGCTTGACTATAAATATCCTGAAAGTCCAGATAAGGAGTGAGTGAGGAGAGCTCGACAGTTTACCGGAGATGTTTCTGTTAGCCCATCGTGTTGGGTTTTCTAAACGCTAGAAAATGTGTCCCGTCTGGGAGGATCTGTCATCGTCAGCAGCCGGATCTCTCCAAAGGCCCATCTGCTTCCTCTGATGTTTCTCATATGCGCTTGGGGAAAATCAGCATTGCCACTTTAAGAAAGGCGAGTCATGTGCCAATGAGCACCAGCCGTCAGCAGGAGAGCAAACTGGCGTCGTGGCACCTTCCTCCACCTGGAAAACGCCGCACAGCCCCGTGGTCAAGCTCAGTGTTGCCACCAGCAGCAGGAGGAGCTTAACACGGGTTCCCCTAAGGAGGTCTGGTGATCTGCGACTGAGAGGCCCTCCTAGGAGGGGCCCTAATGCGGGGCCACAGCACAGGTGAGACGGGCCCCCTCTCACCATGCCACGTGACTCTGAAAGTGTCTGTCTGGTCCTCTGCCTTTGCTTGTCACATCTCAGTACATACATTCACGAGGGTTAGGGGGGGAAGGCCCCCCAATGTGAAAATGTGTAAATAATAACCTCACCAAACCACTGCCTACCTGAACAACAACATTAAAAGTCTATTTATTACCAATTTCTACACAAACTCTACACTGTCCATGTCAAATTACTTTGTCATTTCCTGTCTAGACTTTTTACATAATATAGGAACCATCTGAATTATACCGCTGCGGGTACTACTAAAGTTACCACTGAACAAACTGGAAGCACTATGTTTTGGATGCATTTTTAAAAATGCAGAATTAACTGCACTGGAGAATTTAAAACTTTGAGAAACATGAGGAGCCACGTTCACAAAGACAGTTACGCAAACTCACTGTACAATGACAATAAAGCACCTTTATCTGTATCTTTAGCACGTGAGTGAGGCTGACTGCAGAGACAAAGATGCGTGACGTATCCAAGTCAAGACTTATTAATATTAAAATCATAATATGAACTTGCACTACAAATATTATGCATCACTAATATTTATATAGTACATGATTTTATGTGATCCAAGTGATTTTCTGTATCGTTTTTGGCTTACATGTCGCCTGTGAGTGTCTGCGATCTTTCAGCAAACTCCTGAAATAGCCCCGTTTAATTGTTCACAGCCACGGTGTGAATAACTGAGACCACAAATGTCAAGTCTCAAGGGGCAACTGAATTTTTTATTCCTCACACCCCCCCCCCCCCCCCCATCTCTGCCCGGCACTGACAGGCCCTGTAGCCCCCCTGCCCTTTATCGGGGTCCCTGCTTTATCCACACTACCCTGGTGCTGTCGGTGGGATTGATTAGCGACAGAGCCCAGAGGAGACGAAGGGTCACTAAAGCAGGAAGCCCAAATGTTAAGAGTACAGGAGCTCAGCAAAACAGCTTCCCAACATGAAGGGCATCCACCCTTTCAAGAGCTCACCTCTGCTTCTGCTGCTTCTCTCCCGGGTTCTAACTTTCTGTCCATATATAACACACAATACTACAAGTGAATGCTGAATTTATATGAGCCAATGTGTTATTTTTATCTGATGGTTGAAATGATACAGCAGGGAGCAGGATAACAGGATAACAAGTAGAATGCTCTGTGTGGTCATGTCATCTGCTCATGATCGGGTGGAAGTGAAGGGTTGGGGTGTTTTGTGACATCATGTGGACAAAACTAAAGGTGTTATAAAGGTGCAATTATCGGTATTATTGTGCTACAAGATCAAGTATAAGTAGGTTGGGATTCTGGCACTACCACAACTGTCCTGACATTTTGTCAGCCGTGTCCCTGTTAGCTCTATCTCTGTTTTCCAGAAATGTCATTCGACCCCCAAACTTGCCGGAGAATGTTCACTTACATCAGTACATCCGCAGCAGTGACTGAGACCTCACAGGGGTAGGGTTAGAGAGATGTGTCCAGGCTGGGGTTGGGGGATGTGTCCAGACTGGAGGAGCAGGGAGGGGTGGGGTGAAGGTGATGTGTCCAGGCTGAAGAAGCAGGGAGGGGTAGGGTTAGAGTGATGTGTCCAGGCTGGGGATGGGGGATGTGTACAGGCTGGAGCAACAGGGAGGAGTAGGGTTAGAGTAATGCATCCAGGTTGGAGGGGGTTAGGGTTAGGGTGATGTGTCCCCCACCTGCTTTTAACACTGTAGCATATAAAAACATTGGTGCTGTCCCTATAGCTGTGTCCCTGTGAGGGTCAAAGGTGGGCCCCCAGCCCTTCACCCATTAACAGGGCAGTCAGAGTACGGGGCAGCTCCACCATCACCATAACCATGTGCATGGTTATTAGCAGCAAAATGTGCAATAAAATCATCTGAATTCCTCCCTAAGGTTTCACTAAAGATGAATTATTTATCTCTCTGCTGTAAGTCAGAGTTAGGCTAGTGTGCCTGATGCGATATCAAACCTGCGATATCAGTACGTTCTTCATTTCAAAATGTGTTATATACAGAGGGGTGGGGAATACAGTGTGTCACCAGTCATGTGACTAACGTGGACCCCAGAGGGGTGGTGATCACGGCGTGTCGCTGGTCATGTGACTAGTGTGAACTAGTTGTGACCATGGTGCGTCACCAATCATGTAACTAATGTGGACCCTAGAGGAGGCTCGTGGGAATTCTACTTACACAAAAATGTTCTGAGGAAAGAATGAAAAATGATTGGTCCAGAGAGATATCCAATCAGATTGTAAGGAAGGCGGGTCCAAGCAACTAGATAGGCGGGACCAAGACATCTAGAGGGGTATTTAGCATGATGGGCTGCTGGGATGTGGTAGGATCATACCGTACGATTGGTGCTATCAACTGGATAGCCATAGTGTGTGGTGGGGTCACATTAACACTTCAATAAAGAGGCAAAGTAAAGGACACACATCTTCCCTATAAATCCTGTGTATTGTGCTGTCACCCCGGGGACACGGCACTGTGTGTGCCTGTCTGAAGGTAGCATGGCTTCCTCTTAAGGCCCCGCCTGCATGTTTTGGCAGGATCCAAGGCCAAGACAGAGTCTGAAACACCCATTATGTGCTGATTACAAGTATCACACGTAATCAACCTGCAGATTACAAGGGGGGTTTGAGGTTAACCAGAGTAAATATAGGCTGCGGCTGTGCCCCCCCCCCCCCCACCACTAGGCGGCTCGGCTGCTCAGCTCAGCCCAGCCCCGCTGGCGTCTCCTTCTCCCGTGGCAGAGAGAGTTCACTTTGGGGTGTTGCATTTCAGCCTAAAATGGCCACCGATTTGCAACATACTGAAACAGCTGGCATGGCTGAGGAAAGGCGGCGGGGGCTCTGTCCGTCTGCAGGCTCGCTGAGAACTCAGTCTGTCCCATTAGCAATTCCCTGGGGGGTTCCAGTCACCCCCCCCCCCCCCCCCCATCGCAGTCTGACAGCAGCAGGGTGAGCGCAGAGGCCTGGGCTGTAACTACGCTCCTGAAATGAGCACTCGGCATCCTGGGAATATTTATGGGAATTAAACTAATACTCAAGTGCTCTGATTCGCTGAATCAGCATCTTTTTTGGTACACGTTCTTCTCAGTGTGTTCTCAAATGACTCATGGACTAATAGGCTGGAATATCATGCTATCTTTTTGGAGAAGTTACATCCCGTCAAAGCAAATACAGTTACCATGATGGGATTTAATACCTTAGGAGCCACACTCTTCCTGCTAATGTACAGCAGCAAGGAAAATTATAATTATCACAAAAACAGACAGGATACAAAATACAGTCATATTTCTGCCTTGCATAAGCATACAACAACACATGCAATATATAAAAACTTGGATCCTGGAAACTGAGAAGTGTGGAAGAAATAATGCAGTAAGTGGCAATAAGATTCTCATTAACATACAGATTTGAATCTGAGGTGGTAGGGTGACCCCCCCAAGCCTGGTGGATGAGGAGGGGGATTTCTCCTTCACATCGAAGCAGGCTGGCATAATCAGGTGCCCAGCTTCATTATTTAATCCCTATGCACTGTAAATCTCGTTAAAATTCCATTTGTCTGACTAGTGCTGACCTGGCTTCAGCTGCAGCTGAAGCAGCCGCGGTCTGCCCTCAGCCCCCTTGCAGCTGAAGCAGCTGGGATCAACAGTCTGCCCCCTTGCATTTTGAGAGTTCCTTAGAGGGTTTTTTGTGCACACCTGAACTGAAAACTCCCATTTTACTGCAGCCTGAGTACGATTTGGTTTTTCTGCTTTAAAATTGGTTGTGATTGAAGGGGTTTTTTTTAAATTGCAATTGTTAGAACACTGGGAAAAAAGCAGCATAAGAGCGTATTGATTTCTTCCAAGAACATTGGTGAAAGAGGGATAAATTAATTATAGAACTTTTAATTTCCCACCCTGGTGTTTACCCTTCGGTGCTGCGAAGAGTATCAGAAAATGAATTTGTTAAATGGATGTTGCCTCAATGACATGCAATTACTGTAGTGGCAGGCTAGAGAAATGGCCCTTTTCTTAGACACTGTAAGCGTTCCAGAGCTGGGTACCATGTAACCATGCCTAGTTCACAACACTGCAGCTTGGATTGCTTTTGGAATTACTGATACATTGGTCGAAATACTACATTTAGTGAATCATTTTATTTTGTCATGGATACCAATCTACCAATCTTCTTTTGTATAAAAATCCAAGCACGTCGATTTACAAGCAGTAGTAAACATGGATGCAGTTTCTACCCAAAATGGTCCATATCATTACTTTCATATTATCATCCCGATAAGCCAGTGAAATTAGCTGGAGGCATTCTGGAAAAGTAGAAGGCCTAAGGTGTCGCCCAGGCATATACAGATTCATCCAGTAAAGGTGCTTTTGTGACTTTTTAAAAATATTAGCTGAAAGTGTCTTCTCCCATATGGATTATCTGGCCACTGTAAGTTAACATAAACAAATATGCTTGGCTGGGTGTGGCTCAGGATAGCATGCTTAGCATGGTTAGCATTCTGTGTCGTATAGGGTAGCATGGTTAGCAGGCGGCATGCCTCAGAATAGTATACTTAGCATGCTACATCACTCAGGATAGCATGATTGTCATGTTTGGCGTGCTGCATGGATCAGGATAGTGTGCTAAGCATGCTGCATGATACAGGATATCATGGTTAGCGAACTCTGTGGTTCAGGATAGCATAGTTGTCACGTTTAGCATGCTGCATGGCTCAGGATAGCATATTTAGCATGCTGCGTGATTCAGGATTGCGTGGTTAGCATGCCGTATGGCTTCTCGCTCTGTTTCTACATCAACTGCCTCATTTTGATGCATAAAAACTCCTCATCACATGCATGTTCATGGATGGCAGCTGCCCCTCTATCCACCCTGAAATGAAAGGTAGTAATTTGCCCGCCCCCCCGATAAACCCCTTAGAGTCAAGACTCCAGCATCAGTCACACATATGCATTAGTGGGGGTCATACCCAACATCTCCACCAGACAAAGTGGGTATGTGTGTTTGGTTCTCCACTATTCTCGTTATCTCGCTATGTGTCCATTTTGCTGTTTAAAAACGTGTAAAAATTCACCAGGTGTCGTCAGATTCGGGATGAAAGTGACTTTTGTGGGCATGGTGAATAGTGCTGATAAAGGCTTGTCATGACCTTTACACAGGACTAGAGGCTCATACATCCTGGGCGCCATAAATGCCATGTTCTTTCTGGCACAGCTATCTCACATGCATAAAAAACACAAGCCGATAGCTGCAGATTCACTTCAATGCACTCTTAAGGCTATTAGGCCTTATTCATCTGTTTTTTTGCCCTCTTGGGAGGCATGCAGGCTCTGTACGCATGTCTTACGTTTCCCTGAAGGGGCTGTAGACTGTTACTGGGTTTGGCCACATCCCTCAGCAGGGGTGTGGATATGCAGCCATTTTCCTCCTGCTTTGTATGTCATGCTGTCGGCAAGCAGTCCCAATCGTCTTCGGCTTTAACGTTGCTCCTTTGTGAAGTCCACCAGCAGCTCGTGGCATTTTCCCGTCAAAGGGGCGCGCCGCCGACTCATGGATTGGCCACGGATAGTGTGACAGGAAAAGAGGCCAGAGCCAGACGCAGGAATATCCTGCCACCACGAGACACGCCACTCTGCTGCTCTCATATTATCCTCCATACGACCTGTCCCTCTGGCTGTTCTGGTGTATCTGACATCTCCATCCGTGTGAGAAGGTGCAGTGACTCCCTCCCGGAAGAAACCTGCCCGTGTGTCCGCTCTGCTAACCAGAAAGCAGCAGCACAATTCGTCATCTGGAGCTGAAGTGAGAAGCTCATTTGACTTTTTTCCATTACTTTAATTTTCTCTCCATCTGGGAGTCAATCTGGAATCAGCTTCCCTCCTTGTGTCTTCCTCCAAGGAAATTAATGTCATTTAAACTGGCTTGGGAAAGTTTCCCGGAAATTGGGTTTAAAGCGTTCAAGGCAATCAGGTATGCAAGATAGAAGCATTAAAATCACATCCCAGGAGTCTTGGGGAGGGTAGCACTGAGCTTTCTCTGATAATACAGATAGTTTCATACCATGTGCTTTGGAAGTCATTACAGCCCCTGTTTGTTCAGAGCCATTAAATTCACCTTACAGGACCCACCACCGGGGGTGTCTCTCACCTCAAGATGAGGGGGGGGGCTATGCTGTGAGGTTTCCTACTGGGTGCATTGCCTAACTCCGGCAGTTCAGTCAGGCAAATTGGATTCTGAATGGCATATAGTGTATGAGTGTGAGTGTGTTTGTGGCCTGTGCTGACCTGGCATCCCGTCGAGGATGTGGTCCAGCCTCAGGAATAGACTGCGGATCCCCGTGACCCTGCCAGTGTTAGTCATCTTGCAGTGAGCTTTCTGGGGCTGCATTTTCAGCAGCCTCTTGCCACGTGTGTTTAACAGCATTAATGATTGTTTAATCAACTAGAGCTAATCATGCAGGAGCCCACGTAATGGTGACTTATCAGCCTGATAATTAATATCTTATACCGTGTCACTTCCTGTACGAGGTAGGAGAAAAAGTGGCAGCGGTGGGAGGGAGAGGATCGATCGCAGGATCAATCTGTATGTCAGGCGGAAAAAGCGAGGAAAAGGGAAGCCGTCCAGGATGGGATGGAAACGCGGGATCTTACAGATGGGATCTTACACACAGGATCCTAAACACGATGATTTTGCCGCCTCATTATAAAGTACGAACATGCTAGTGTAGTGGTGAGTTGTGAAAGTGAAGGTGGGAGGGGGGGGCTGTGTCGGTGGGGGTCCACGCAGCAGTACCAAACCCCTGAATGGCGAGTATGCCATGCCACTTAAACTGATGTATTGGCGATAAACAGTGATGTATTCATGGGGTGAAACATTAAAAAAAAAAAAATCACTACAGCTTTGATATGCATCCCTCGCAAAGCAGATTACGTGAACCGAGCCCTTTCTGGGAATGACATATGGAGGAATTTACAGCCAGCTTAAGGAAAGTCACGCACTACGGAGCACATTTCACTTCTTTATTGGTTTCTACCAGATTTTCGGAAGTCAGTCATTGCAGATTTTCCAAAAGCAATTCTGTGGCGGCACAGAGCACCTTAGGACTGCTTCACTTGTGGCTGATCTGCTTGTCCAACTGAGATGCTCACTTTACCGGGACAGAATCCTGCTGGTCAGAAGAATCGTTAAATGATCGCTCGGCAGATGGAAGCGCAGAGAGCCACAGTTAGGGCTCCGCCTGGTTCACATCCTGAGCTCTTCCCCTGTCTTTCATCTGAGGCCCGGGCTTTGATAGCTGTCAAGGTGCAGGTGAGAGGCTAGAGAGGTTCTGCTAGCTGGAACATACTGCTGAGCAAGTGCTTTGGCATACTGCTGACTAGCCCCTCATGCTACATTACGCTCATTAGTAGAAACACTGTCCCGCAGAGGGGTGCAACACTTTAGGTCAGGATCAGGTGCATTGGCCCTAGTCTATGAAGCCTGTCACAGCCATCTGTGGAATTACCCTACCCCACCCACATGCCACTCATGCTATGCTAGCACATGCTACGGCAACTGTGCTGCAAATGAGATCCCGTTCACCGTCAGACAGACAGCAACTGCTCCGCAAATATGGCCCCATCCACTGCCAGGCAGACAGCAAATGCTCCACAAACGAGGCTCGACACACAAGAGGCAGCAGCACCATTTTTGGCTCGGGTGGGAGGGATGGGGTCACACACTGACCCCAGATCAAACCGGGCAAAGTGCCAGAACTTTGAACATCATTGTGCATTTCCCTTGATTTAATGGAGGCGTCTCTTCATATCCGCATCAATAATGCTGCATCAATAATGGTTTGAAATTCATTCGATTTAAATTTACATCTCTGGCAACAGCATACTTCTTATTTTGAGTTTGGAAACTCATTTTAAAATAAATTCCCCAGGGTCCACACCTTCATGCCACAAGTTGATGCCGCACTGGAATCGGGGTCAGAGGTGACCGCAGTCTTAATAGGGACCCTGAGTCCCCAGACAGTTGATGGCCAGTCTGCTGTCTGAATTCTTCAAGTTTCTGTTTTGGCGACTTACATCAGTGCAAGATATGGTAGAGTAACAGGTCAGTGCATTGTATGTGTCTGAAATTAAGAATTTAGTATACTACAGTATTGTATACTACAGTATTGTTATATGATTGTGCTTATTGAAAGGCAATCGGGTTTGTGTTGTGGTAGCACCTCCTAGGCTGTGTCCTGCCCACCGCGACCATGTCGGCCATTCTACTCTTTCAATAAAATCTATGCTAATGTTGAAATTCTACAACCATATTCATTAGCATGTAAGAGATAACTGTAATGATCCCTATCAGTAGACTAAGTAGAGAGTCATTTGAAATTTCCTCTCTCTGTGGAATGAGGACCAAATCGCCAGAAGGTTGCTGGCCTGTGTGAAATATCTCCTGGGTTTGTCACCGTCCACACTTGTCACCCACAGAAGGGTTCCATCAGCCTGCCATATGCTTTGCTTGCGTGATGATTTACACAAAGGAAAGACAAATCTTTAGTTAGTTATTCGACTAGAAAATATAAATAAACTTTTTATGAGAGCAGAGATGTTATACAGAATTGTTGGACTTTGTTCAACAAAAGTCCACCAAGAAAGGATTGATTTAATACACTAGCGTGAGCTTGATCAGACACACTGAGAGCCGAGAATATTCATAACACGACTGTGAGGAACTGGAGCATAATTTCCCTTCTTTATACAGTGACAAAGGTTAGTATGATTACCATAGCAACCCCCTGCTGGTTTTAGGTAAGAGGGAGTTTAATTACACGGAGGCTTTAAACTTTTGGTATAATTATATGACCCTTTGAAAACATCATGAAGAAATGAATGCATACTTTTGGTACAATTCATTTTGTGTTTTTTATATGAAATCCTGCTTGGTTCAAAAGAATTGCATTTTCTCCAACTTTACAGGTAGGAGGGGTCTTTGCATTGGCGTGTAAAGTTTCTCTTGAAGGAATCCCCCCTCCTGGTTTGTTTCATTATTCCTTGTGTTATTGATTATATGTCCTGCACATCTCCCCACATCTCTATGCTATGCAGACTCTGTCTTCCACATCCCTATACTATGCCGGGCTCGCCTTCTGCTATGAAGGCCTTCCTCTCCACACCTCTATACTGTACAGGCCCTGCCATCCACATGCCTCATTGTGTGCAGGTTTCAGCAAAGTGTGGGGGGGGGGGGCGGGCAGTTAGAGCATGCTGTAATTTACGTCATGTACAACAGCTGTTACGCAAAATGAGAAACTCTAATTGCACAAAAATCTGCTGCTGGTGTCCAGCAGGATGCAGGTGACACGGTTCAGCGATTTCACAGGACAAGAAGGTGGGCCGGCTTCATTCTGCATTCGCCACACAGACTCCCATAAACGCCTGTGGCCCCCCTGCTCAAATACTGATAAATTGCACTCAGTTCTGGAATGGGTCGCCCACCACTGGGGAGGGCAGAATTTAACTCTTGTTAAAGACTCCATAAGCATGCTGAGTGGGCTCTGGGCAGCCCCCCCCCCCTCCTGGCTGATTTTTCAGAAATGCTTGAAGTGATTGAAACAGCAGCAACACAATTCACAGTGGAGAGTGCTGGTGAGCAGGCCAGTGATTAGCATTAACTCTTATCACTTACATACAATGAGAAGTGGCCTTGATCTGCCAGGGATGTATCCGCTAATGCAATAGCTACAGTCCCCTGGTGCATCAGCATGACCTTTTGGCCTGTGGAGGTGGGGGGGGTGGTCAGAGAGACTCGGTGGCTGTACAGGGCATCATGTTCACCATTTAACCCCCAACCCAGCATGGCTTAACCTGAGCTCGAGGTTGATCCCCCACATATTTACAAGTACTATGCTTCTTCAGGGTCCGGCGACATTTCAGGACGTTTGCGTGCCTTTTGCTGCTAAGGTCAGGACAGTCTAATTTTGTGTGTTATTAGTCTAGCAGACAGAATGCAGGCCGGGAGAAGACGGGTACTGCTATGAATAGGACTCATCCGCAAACCTCCGTTTCACTTCCATCATCAACATGAAAACCATTTCCTGGACTACATCATTAAATTCCCACGTATTATTGTCCATATAAAACATGTTTTTCTCAGTCGGTCAGGGCATGGATCATTAAATTGTATTAATAATGAAATGTTTGTGTTTATCCGCACATACCACATGATTCTGGTTGGGGTAAACATGATACTGGGAGCAAATGAGGTCCCAGATGTGGGACATGATGACTGTCAGTATGTGTCACTTCGATTATTGTCCGTTAAAGAAGCATCTGGATAGTAAAAAATGCCACTGGCTTCTGTCTCTCTAAAAGCTACGAAACAACCACATTTACACAACATGCTTCCAAAAAAGAAAATCACTTTTTTGGGCAAAGAGATACAATAAATGAGAGACGTGGTTCAGGGACATGATTGATGGGCGGGAGGTTGGCTAAGCTGCTGTGGAAGGACATTTGTGATTTGCATTTATGCAGCGAGGCACATGCTGGAAGACTGGCTGTCTCATCTTTGACAAAATCACTAAAGCAAATGTTGCCAGGCTCTCACTGACAGTTTCATTTTCTGAATAATTGGGCTGATTATAGCACTTATTAAGATGTCATGTGCAATAACATACACTGTAAGTAATGCTTTCATTTAAATTTACATTGTTCATAATCAGGCTGAAGTTGCTGTGCAGTCACCAGGAATCCATTTGTCAGTGAGACACAGTCTATTGTCGCCTCAGTACAAAACAGGTTTAACCCTAAACCTGACCTCCATCAGCAACCTGGATGGGAGCAACAAATGCATGATGTGAAGCTGCTAACCAAATCCCGTAAAATTCAATAAAGTACTGTAAGACGGTACAGACAAACGAACCTGACACCTACATGTGATCATACATGTGATCATACATGTGATGTCGGCGTGTTTATCATTGTGGCCAAATGTGGGACTGTAAACACTGCACAGAGCACAGTGCCTGCCTCTCCCTGCAGGGGTCAGTCTCCCTGGCTGGATGTGGCATCGCAGCGATGTCCCCACAGACTGATTCTCATCCCCCCGGGGTTTTATTATGCAGGAAATACTATACTAGTCCTTAATGAACTGGGATGCCAGGTAGAAACTGTGAGGAGGTGAATTCAGAATGTTTCCCACTGTATCTTAAACCATGGAAGCTGCATCATTAGGGGCCTATATAAATATTGCAGAGCTGGTCACCTGCCCAAACTGTCCTGTCAGTCTAAAATGTAATATAGTCAGCTGGCAAATTCTTTTTTTTTATAGAGCACATTCTTAATTTGCTTTTTCCTTGTGTTTTGCAATGGATGTTTATAATAACTGCGGAGTAGTATTTTCTCTCTCGTGATGTTTCAAAATGAAGTAACTTACTGGATTTTGGTATTTTTTTGTAATGTTTAAAATTACGATCTTGTATCAGTCTGGCTGACAAAACAGCATTTGTGTGTTTGTGTGTGTGGTCCAGGGACCTTACCTTATGAGGACCAAATGTCCCTACAATGTGACGAAAACCCATTTTTTTACCTTATGGGAAAACTCTATTTTAGAAAAATCCATGATTGCAAAGAAAAAGCTAAAAATGCAAAAACTCTGAGAAGGGTCTGGCTGCAGAAGGGGCCTGAGAGTGCGTGTCCTCTCTCAGGGCCCATCCACTGCGGGTGCGTGTGCGTAGGTGGGAGCTGATACTCCCCCCAAGTCATTTTTAATTAAAAAAAACGATTAATTATATCATGAATACAATAATATAATGTGAAGTTGCAATAGTTGTACAATTGCCTAATTTAAATAAACGTTTGCCAATAAATATAATAGTTGTGCTTTGGTTCTGGTCATAATACAATATTTTTACGATGTTTAACATTTTTTTTTCTAAGAAGCCGATGAGAATTCATTTAAATTTCTACAAGAAAAACTACTATTCTAGTTATATACAAACAATGTTGTTTTTAATAAAAATGTTTTTTTCTGCTTTGTTGTTTTTTGCTGTTTATTTTTCAAACCCAACAGGAAACAGTATGACAAACTTTGGCTGACTTTATTATGTGACCGAGCACTAATCTTAGGACTTTAAGGTAAACATGAGTTACCTGTAGTAAGGAGAGGAGTTCGACACACGCATATTTTGATGTGATGATTAATTTCTAAACTGTTAAGCCATACATACTGCGTTTTAAGAATTATATGCGGGACAAGATTGATTCAGTAGCGACAGTTGGCAAGTCGTAATCTATCGTGACAAGACGGATTCTGTCGTTAGAACAGAAATGACGTGGGGGATTGAGAGTGAACGGAGCCTGACAGAGGACACACTCTCAGGCCACTTCTGCAGCCAGACACTCATGAAAACTCTTGTATTCTGTTTGGTTACTTATGGTTATGGTTAGGGCTGGGTAGGGGATAAGGTTATGCTTAAGGTTGTCATCGTTATGCATTAACATTTTTCCCATAAAAATGAATGAGCGGTCCCCAAAATGATATGATTACAGACACGACCATGTGTGTGTGTGTCTATGAGTGTGTGTATGCATTTTTGTAACTATTACATTGTGAGGACCAGATTTCCCCATAATATAAAAAAATCAATAACTTTTTACGTGACCAAAGGGTTACGATTGTCATAGTCGTGATTAGGGTTGTGCCCATAGAAATGAATGGGGAGTCCCCATAAGGATATGAATATGATATGTGTACTGTGGATGTGTGTGTGTGTAATGTTCATTTATGGGTCTGAAGCAGTGAAGTGGGTCAGAGTGAGGTACTGGCAGTGATGATGAGCATCACGATATCCTCGGTCTGCAGGTCACTGTCATTCCATGAAGCCCCAGTCTCTGCATTGACCTTTTGTCCTGACATCCTGCACTCACCCATAATTGTATTCCTCTAGTTGGAGAACAGGAATCGCTTAATTAACCTTCATATCACGAAGAAGAATAATGTTACACCCATTATATCTATCTATCTATCTATCTATCTATCTATCTATCTATCTATCTATCTATCTATCTATCTATCTATCTATCTATTTATGTATAGTCCTTCATTTAACTCAGCATTTAACGTTAATCTGTCTCAAATTTCCTTTCTCACACTGCTTCTGATGAAGTTGTTGTCTCCCTTTTGTGATTTGCATGCCGTTTCTCTAATTCTTGGAACCTCAGCATGTGGCAGCGTCACTGCTGCCTGGACCCTGAAGGGCATGATGGTTCCACTCCCTGAATCTCCCTCAAATGCCCAGCCTCACCATTCAATAGAATTATTGTTAATTTATATGCCATGTAAGGAAACGGGGGTGGATGTAACACACTGAGGGTCACCTGCACCAGAAGGAAGTTTATGATTCACAGAGTAAAAAAAAAAGTCGCTTAAAAATAAACACTTGGTGATAAACAAATCCCCCCGAATCGGGAAGTGAGGATGTGGAAAGTGGAGTCTGGTCTCCAGCAGGCGGGGTGCTGGCTTGCTTTTCACTCCTTGGTTTCCTACATTTGCGTTTATGACTGGCACATGGCCTCGTGGGAGGGGCCAGTGTCTCCATGGATACCGGTTTAGGGTGCTGTTGTCCATTTGCCATACGTGTAAGCCGAGCTCTACCTCCCTCTCCCTCCTCCTCAACGTGGGAAGATGACTGAATTATTCATGAGAGCCAGTGCTTGTGCCTGATTATTTATTTTGTTATTCAGTGGCAGTCATAGCAAAAAGGTAAGATCTTGTAAGAGTAAACTCTTGTGTAAAGGCAGACACTAATATTATGGATGCCACAGTTAATATCAGTCTCCTTCTGGTTTTGGAAACTTTTTTGAAACTGTGATTAACTCTTCTGGTGGCAAAAATAAAACCATTTACTTGGTTATTGCATGATTTTTGTGTTCTGGAAGGAAAATATGAACAAATGAGTAGGAAGTGAAAAAGATTATGTTAGGAATAATGAATAAGAATCGTGGGTATAAATAATATATGACTGTGTTATATTTGAATTTTCTGTGCCTTTTTGATTTTATTTAGCCCCTTTTCCCCACTACAGATAAGAAAACAATGCCTGTCTCTGAAACAGTGAAGCACTAAATGAAGAAGCATTGCCATGTTAAAAAATAAAAATTAAATGAAATGCTGCTATACTTAAGTCATGTGTACATAAGGCATATGCACACAGTCCAGCTTAAGCATCAGTTGGAAGGGGTCATGTGATGTAGCAAGTCCGGATTTTAGATGCTGCATGGCTGGCTTTTCAAAACACTTCATGATGACAGGCACAACTGCTACAGGGCTGCAGTCATTGAGACAGAAGACAGAAGATTCCTTCAGTGTGAGTAGGGATGACTGACTGGCTCAGGGAAATGTTAAAGATGTCTGTGCAGACACCTGCCAGATGATTTGCACATTCCCTGAGCACACGGCTATGTATGTTGTCTGGTCCTGCAGCAGTTTTTGGGAATATTCTCAGCAGAATTCTTCTCACGTCAGCTGTGGACAAACACAGAACCTGTTCTTCAAGAGGAGGGATGTTATTCCTCAAAGGCATGTCATTCAGGGAGACAAAATCTGCAGTCAACCCATCTGGAAGGAAAGCACCACTGCTGCAGATGGGTGGTATGGTCATATAGTCCATGATGACCTGGATTCCGTGCCACATGTGCCAAGATTAGGCAAAGCAGATCTAAGGAACAATTAACTGTTACATTATTCAACCAAAAAATGCAGTTTTACATTAATAAACCACCATATCCTACAGTGTACATTATAAGTTGAGCATCCATACAATTTAGAAAAGCAATAGGTAGTTTCTTGTGAACAGTATCTCGTGAACAGTATCTCACGAACAGAATCTCACGAACAGTACCTTGTGAACAGTGAATCGTGCGTAGTGTCTCATCTTGTGAGTAGTATCTTGTTAGTAGTATCTTGTGAGTAGTATCGCATGAGCACTGACAGAAACTTTGTCAGACTTCTTCCAGAAGACCAAGGAGACAATCTGCTCTTGCAGGTGATGGTAGCTTGAGTGATGCCCTTGCAGGGGTAATAAAGCACGGCTGTGACTCTGCCTGCCTCAGCATCCAGAAGGCAGGTCTGATGCTGGTCTGAAGCTGATCTGTCCTGGCCTGATGCTGGGCTGCGTGGATGTATCAGCAACCTGGTCAGGACTGTGTATGATAGCATGAAACTTGTTATGATAGCTGAGGGCAAATGGAGGTGTGTGAAACTAGGATGCTGTTTAATTGTTAAGTGGATGAGGGCTGGGTGTTAATATGGAATGATTGTGTCAGAAGCTCCGCGACTGAAGAGGGTGGTGAAGTTGGGATAAGGGGGAATGAGAAGATGGTGGACTGGATGATGTAGTGAGGATTGTATATCCACCAATACTGGAGAGAGAGGGAGAGAAGGATGAAGCTATGGAGACTGAAGTTAATAGCAGACTGGGAGATTCTCCATTTCTGCATCAAGAATAATTCAGTCTGTACACAAAACCGTGGCTTTAAGGCCCCAGCAGGTTCACTTGGAGTTATAACAGCAATTAGGAATCATAATGATCAGTTTCCCTACTTCTCCTGCTCGCCCAGCCCTTCTTTGTTATGATCAGTAGATACCTTCTGCAATACATATTGCTCCAACTCACTATGTGCTGTAAGTCTCCACGTGAGGAGGGGAGTGTCATAAGGCAGCAGCAGGCTGTGCTGAAATGTGGACTGCAGAAGCGTGCTGTGCTGAAATGCTGATCTCTAAAGTGGGCTGTGCTGAAATGCAGATTGCTGAGGTAGGCAGTGCTGAAATGCAGATTGCCAAGGCACACTGTACTGAAATGCTGATCTCCAAAGTGGGCTGTGCTGAAATGCAGATTGCTTACGCAGGCAGTGCTAAAATGCAGATTGCCAAGGCGCATTGTACTAAAATGCTGATCTCCAAAGTGGGCTATGCTGAAATGCAGATTACCGAGGCAGGCTGTGCTGAAATGCAGATTACCAAGGCAGGAAATGCTGAAATGCAGATTGCCAAGGCGCACTGTACTGAAATGCTGATCTCCAAGGTGGGCTGTACTGAAATGCAGATTGCCAAGGCAGACTGTGCTGAGATGCTGATCGCAGAGGCACGCTCTGCTGAAATGCCAATCACAGAGATGGGTGTAGATTGCCAAGGCAGGCTGAGTTGAAACGCATATCGCTTAGGCAGGCTGATCACATAGGCGAGCTGTGCTAAAATATGGATTGCAGAGGCAGGCCATGCTGAAACTTGAATCGCAGAGGTGTGCTGTGCTGAAATGCTGATCACCGAGGTGCGCTGTGCTGGAACACTGATCGGCAAAGCAGGCTGTGCTAAATGAAACATGATTTCTTTACTGTATACCGTTATAATCATTTTTAAAGAAATAAAAGTATGTAAAGTGATGTAATACTTTGGCCAATTTTTATTACATGTCACTGGTTGTGTGCTAGCATGCTGTGTGTTTATGGTTAGTGATTTAACGTGCTTTGGAGAAGAACTTGCTCGTGTCAGTGTCCATCCAACCCTGTTCCATGTGACATGTCCCCTTTGGCCAGCAGGTGTTGCTGGTCATCCTGTTTGCCTCATCTCTACCTTATAGTCCTTTAGCCCCTAGTGTGTCTCCCTGCTCTCCAGGCTGCTGTATAGCTGTGTAGTGGATTTAGCATGTGGCTTAGAGGGTAAAATCCTCTAGTTTGAGGTTGGCTGGAGGCCAGCCTCCTGTTTTTAATATTACTTGGTTTGCTGGTTCCTTAGTGTCTGTTATTGTTTATCTTTGTGTCCCTGTTTAGGTTTTACCCAGCTATTGCCTGGTTTAATTCTATTCTGTTTGTATTTATGTTTATAGTTTTTCCTGGTGCACTCAGTGTTTGTCAATGTTCCCTAGTTCCTGTGCTTGTAATTTATTCCACCTGTTACTTGTTTTCTTGTACCATTTTTGATTGGTTGATTTCATTATGGGCCACACCTACCCCTTGTTTGTCCTTGTTTCTCTGTATATTTAAGTGCCTGCCTTTGTTCATTTCCTCAGACAGTCATTGGTGTTGGTACTCCATATTAATACCAGTGGTCCCTTTTTGGCTTATTTCTATTTTGTGTAGTTCTGTTTTTTAATAAATCCCTTTTTGCTGTGAGCCACTCCAGTGGATCATCCCACTTTTTCTGCCTTCACTATGAGCCGCCATAATAGAACTTGGTTATCAATGTATATTTTTTTGTCAGTGAGTGTTTTGAGTTTATTTGAGAGATACTAAATTCTTATAGAGGTGAAAGCTGGATATATGGACAATGCACAGTGCGGCTTGCCAGAAGATGGATTCTATTAATAAGATTGGACAAAACACCAACTCGAAAGACACTATGAGCAGCAACACAGGCAGGTAGAAAGCAAGAACTAAATCAAGGAATAACACAGAAATTAACACGGCACTTACATCTAAACTAGAGAAAAGACAGGAACAACCACAATAGGCAGTTTCACACTACAGGAACTTTTTTCAGGAACCATAACCTTTTTCCAGAATCAGGAACTTTTGTCGTGTTTACATCACAGGAACTCCTGATTATAGTTCCTTAAAGTTCCAGAACCCAGAGTAGATACTTTTTGTTCAAAGACAAAGTACTGGGGAGTCGCTTACATTGATAACTTGCTGACTGGTTGACCACAAGCAGTTCCGTAAACTTGAAAGCGTGAAGAAAAGATATACAATTAGCTGAGAAAAAATTGAGCAGATGAAAGACAGTTAATGAATACATTTTTTGATTTTGTCTCTGTATTTCTGTATCGGAAAATTAGGTTGAACATTTGTGTAGTATTGCGTAAACTTCTCATTACCAGAATATGTTACATTGTTTTTTATTTTGTGAAACTGATTAGATAGCAGTCACTCCCCCCAATAAGTAACAAAAAAAATTAACAAGTTGTTAATTCTCTATTGCTTTGGAGTGGTGATGTAGCTTCAAATTATGCGTGAAGTTTAACCTAAGAGCTATTTGCCTCTCCCCTGCTTATTTAGTGGGAAGGGTCTAGTTCTGTTGTGCGGTGTGAAAGCGACACACGAAAATGGCCAGAAGTTCAGAAGTCCCTGGACGAGACAAGAACTTGTAACCAGAGAGCAGGTTCCCGAACTTCAGTGAGAAAGGGGCTAATGACCAACAGCAAGGGCAAACACTTAACTACATACATGACAAGAATCAACAAGAGATGGGTGTCGGCAGTAACAAGCCCTAAGAATGCAAGCACAGGTGAGAGCAATCAACACATGAATGGTCAAACAGAAGGGGAGACTAGATAATAAGGGTAACTGAACATTACTGCAAACAGGGAGTAATGGAGCAAAAACAGGGAACTGTACCACACATACATAAATAACCAAGAATGTACAAAGAAAGATAAATGTCAAATTATAAACATAGTCAAACTCACAACAAAAGGGAAGCCTGGATGACACAGCCACCCACTCAGCCCATTAAGCATGCGATGGCCCAGGGAACAGGAGAACACATTAGGAGCTAAGGATATGGGATGGCCAGCGACACCTGCTGGCCAAACAGGGAACAGATATAGGACAGTGACCGATCCTGACACAAAATATTTATTTTAAGCTTTGTATTTTTAAAACTTGCTTTTTTTTGCCATTTTACTTAAATCTTTCAATGTTCCAAGATAAACTTACAGAAGAATAAATACCTGCTAACAGCAGTATGACGCGTGGTCTCATTCTGTAAGTGCTGTAGTTGAAAACATGCCCCTCTCATGCTACAGCCTTTCTATGTGGGCTACAGTTTCAGCATGCGGCTCTGAGTCATCTCCTGAAACTGTTCTGACGGAGAATTTAATAAAAAAGTTGCCATAAGAGACACTTAACACCAAAGATGCTGGAGCCGAAGCAGCAAGACTCAATTCTAAAAAGAAAGGAAGTACGTGAAATGGAAACCTCAAGTCCGGGATACTCATGAAAGACTAAAGCAAGGATGTTCTGGGATTGACTTAAATGACTTAATGGATGCTGCTGAGAAGCTTGAATCCGAGTTGAAAACTATATGACAACTATCCATTTGTGAAACCTCTTGTCCTCTTTGGGTTGCGGAGAGTCCGGAGCACCATTCTCATTCTCACACATGGTTAACTCCAAATGACCTCATGAGGTTTGTGTATTGTGAGGAGGAATCGGAGCAGCTGGAGGAAACCTCATGATGACACAGGGAGAACATGCAAACTCCACACACTTAGAACCGCAGTGGAGACTCAAACCCTGGTCCCAGTGCTAACCACAGTGCCACCATGCCATCCCTATAGGACAACATACTCCAAAATATACCCTCCCAAGAAATTTGAACAACTAATGCATGCTTAGCAGTAGCAGCAGATATAATGGGACTGATGAGGGTACACTTGACTCTGAAAGGAGAGTTTGATGGTCAGGTGTCAGAATCAGCTCCCTTCTATCCCTGCCCTTCGCCTCCCTTCCCCAGGTGGTAAATAGACTGCATTTATGTAGCACTTTATTCCAAATTGCTTTACAATTATGCATCACATTCACCCACCAGTAGTGGAGGCTGCCATGCAAGGTGCCAACCTGCATACCAGGAGAAATTGAGGGTTCAGTGTCCTGCTCAAGGACGCTTTGATGGGGCTAGAAGGAACAAGGGCTTGAACCTGCAATCCTCCAGTTGCCAAACCATAGTGCTACCTCCTGCTCCACCATCTTCCCCAGCAGGTCCAGGTGTCGCTGGCTAGCCCGCCTTTTCAGCCTCTTGTGTGTTTCCTCTGTTCTCCAGACTGCCGCATTGCTCAGTGGGTTGAGTGTGTGACAAAGGCTGTAACCCTGCAGCCCTGATTTGAGACCAGGCTCACCTGCTTTGTTTTATTTATAAGTTTGTGTTATTAGTTCTTTGCTTCCCTGTTTTGGTTTACCTACTTGTGTCTGATTTTTCTGCTCTGCTTGTGTTTGTGTTCCTAGTACTTCCTAGTCAGCCCTCAGTGTTTGTCAATGTTCCCTTGTTCCCGTTTGTATTTTATTCCACCTGATGTCCTGTGCCTTAATTGATTGATTGGATTGTCCTCACCTGCTCCTTGTTGCCTCTAGTTCTGTTTATCCACACCTTCCCCTTGTCAGCCATCGTGTACAGTGTATTTAAGTGCTTGCCTGTGTCTTCTGTGTTAGTCTGTCATTGTTCATGTTGTGTACTCCTGTCACTGCGTGTGGTTGTTCTAGTTTGCCTTCCTGCTCCCAGCGTTTTGTTACTTTGTGGTTCTTTTAATTTGTTCCTTATTTTTCTGGTGTTTTTGACCCCTTGTGGTCCTTGTATTCTATGCCTTTCCCAGTGTGTTCTGTTTTTTTGTTAATTATCCCTTTTGTCATGAAGATGCCAGTGGATCGTCACCTTCATTCCCGCTTGCAGCATACCGTGCAAGAACAGTCAGACAGAATAAGCAGAACTGGGCATGCTGCTTGACAGGGACCGTGCCACAACCATATACGGCTCCACAGTTTCCAGAGCCACTGGATGCAGTCACTCCCTCAGAGCCACCAAGTATCTCAGCTAAGAGAGCAAGCACAGCTGCACAACTGGCTGCAAAGGAGGCTGAGAGTGAAGCACAGTTTTGACAACTTGAAAATGAGATGGACCTGGAGGTCATCTGAAGCCAAGCTCAGACTGTACTCTGGGGAGGAGTCTAAGGAAAACAAATTGCAAAATGTAGCCCTATCAAACTCCCCTCTGATCAGCATTTGCATAGAACCTCAGAAAGGGAAAGTTTCAAGGAATAAAGTGTCTTGGGTGCAGACACTACATGAGTCAGTAACCCTCTCCTGACTTGCGGTTCCAGAGCCTTCTGTATTCATAGAATGGAGCATGCGCTTCAAGGCTTTTATACAGAGACAATGTTCAAATGATGCAGAGAGGCGGTTCTACCTGCAAAAATACATTGATGTGATGGTGAGATCAGTATTGGAAGGCAGCTTCAACTGGATTGATGAAGAAGTCTACCAACAAGCATGGGATAAGCTTAATGCCAAATATAGCCACTCCTTTATAGTACAGCATGCATTCATATAGAGGCTTAACCGGTGGCCATGTCAAATGTGAAACCAAGGAGATTCAGTGGTTTCCTGCAAGCATATAGCAATGCTATGCCTGATATCAAGGGTCTTCAGGTACTAAAGAGTAAGAAGATGCTGGTCAAACTCCCGGATTGGGTAACATGAAGGTGGAATCGTTATGTCACAGATGAGTTGGATCAAGACTACCCCAGTTTTAGAAAGCATGCTGCGTTCATCTCAAAGGAAGCACTAATAGTGTGCATCCAGTATCATCCTTGCATGCATTAAAGCCCTCTGAAGTAAAGCAATTCAGAGACATATAGCGTGCAAGAGGTTTACCTTCTGTCACTTATGTGATCGATCCATCAAATACTGCAGCCAAATTCAACACTGATGAAATGACATTAGACGAGTCAGATAAACCAAAGAAGTGAAAGGCACCTGCACATAATCCCAACCCAGTCAATGTACTGTATGTTTCGTGAAGACAACCATTACATATATAAATGTTGAAAAGATGTTGAGGATAAAAGATCAGGACAATTCAGGACAATAAGCAATATTTTGCATGCCTGAGGAAGGGACTGATCTCCAAGGATTGTGATAAAAAGAACATGTGTGGCACACGCAGAAAGCAACACTTAACTCCTTTACATGCAGCAGACTAACCTACTTCACAAGGTGAAGTTGAAGCAAGTACATCCTCACTATCTTGCTATGTAAATGGATGTGGGAGCACATCAATGACAGTATGCATCTCATTATCTAACACGCCTGGAAAAGAGACATTGCCATATGTCTTACTGGATACTCAGAGTAGTAACACATTTGTTGACCAGGAGGTTTGTGAGAAATTGAAGGTAGAACCAGTTAGACTCAGGCTATCCATAATGATGGGAAGGGACTCAATTGCCCCTTCTTATGGATTGTGAGGAAGGTTTTCTGATTGGTTATCACTTCTCCAGAGCATTAGCACCCTGATAGGTTGTCATAAGAGGTGACTATGAGCCTTTTGCCATTAATACTGACCTAGGCTGGAGCATTGTTGAACCAGTGAACCATAATACATGAATTCTAAGGATGTGACTGTCCTGTACCATTGCATATCTGTGAGAGAGCTTCCACCTGAGACACCAGCCACTGTTATTAGAGCACTTGAGTCTGATTTTGCTGATACAAAACCAAGAAGATAGTTCGTTCAGATCTAGAAAAGAAGTGTCCAACAGAATAAGTGTGGCCATCTGGAGATGCCCTTCCCTTTCAAAGTATTTACCCACTTCCCAGACAATAAAAGACTGACCTTAATTCAGATGAAGCACCTTAAAAGGAATCTGGACAGAGACCCCAAGTTCAAGAATGACTATGTGACATTCATGGAGGGTGTCTTTGGAGATGGCAATGCAGAAAAAGCAGACAAGGACCCAGAGATGGGGCATGTATGCTATTCCATATCAAGTGGCTTATCACCCTAGAAAGTCAGGAAAGGTCAGGGTAGTTTTTGACTGCTGTGCAAAGTATGAAGGTCCTGCCTTGGATGACTATCTGCTAACAAGACGTGACCTTGCAAACAAAAAACTTTGCTGATTCTGTAAACGCCTAGTTTGTGGTGATGTGGGAAAAAAAATGTTTCACAGGGTTCATGTTAGTGAGATAGAGATTACCTGTGGTTCCAGTGGTGGGAAAAAGGAGACAGATTCAAATGTCAGGGATGAAGGTTCATGTTTTCAGAGCGGCATCACCTCCTAGTTTTGCCAACTATAGCATGAAGAATCTTGCTAGACAGAATGAGGGAGAATACTCTTTAGCAGCTAGCTTCATCAGAAAGAATTTCGATGTAAATGATGGTCTCATAAGCCCAGAATCCAGTGATAAGGCAATCAATCTTCTGGAAGAAGCACAAATTTTTGTGCTAAAAGAAACTTGTGGCTTCTTTGAGTCAATCTGTGCCACTGAACATACTACTGAGGTGAATGACACAAATAACAATACTAATGATCTTCCAGTACAGAAAATGTATCTGCCACGCAACGTGGAATTCTCTAAATTGTGGTTTCTATCTGTGATCCATTAGAATTCCTGGCCCCATTTGTCCTACTGGGAAAGAGGATGCAAGAAGAGATGTGCCAAAAGGACACAGGTTGGGATGAACCATTATCCTGTGTATTGAAACCAAGATGGGAGAACTGGGTGAATGATTTAAGAAACCTACAACCAATTCCGATTCTAAGATATTTCACACCTGAAAAATTTGGAATAGTCTTGAAAAAGTTTTGGCCTCCAAGAAGCAGAGCTAATTATTTCAAATTGGTTCACAAGATCCAGATTCCTATGGGAGAGAGAAGAAGTTAGAATCCAAGAAACTGCAGAACAGTAGGAGATCCTGAGGTCAAAGCTGTCCAAGTGCTGAAAACCAATGATACAATGTAGGTCATTTTTTTAAAGCAACTGACAAGGTTCTTAAAATGGACAACAGCTATAAATAGCGCTGCATGTATATAATGACTAACTAGGAGGATTAACAAAGCAAAACCCTTAAATGGTGAAGAAGGAAGGAGAGCCGCTATAACGCTTATTAAATTTGCATAGCAAGATGCCTTCAAAGAAGAACAGCACATACTCAGGCAGAAATCTGGAAAGGTGCCTTGTAACCATCACTTGTTTCAGCTTGGTCCAGTTCTCCATGAAAGTATACTTAGAGTGGGTGGACAATTTTGTGAGATACCCAATTATTCTTCCAAGAGATGCTATTGTCGCATGCCTTATTCTTGATCACCACAGAAAAACCCAACACATAGGCAGAGCACAAATGCTGAATGAACTGAAGTTGATCCCTCACCACCATTCACATGCTGTGGTATGAATTGTTTTGGCCCTTTTGACATTGTGCAAGGAACAAAATGGCATGGTCTCCTATTCACATGTCTCTGCTCTATAGCAATTCATATAGAGATTCAGGTCACATGGGAATTGTTTGGGAGCAGCAAATTAGAATAGTGAGTCGTACTCTAGGGTCAGTCCTTGCACAGAGCTCTCAGAGATTGGATGATGCTTCTTTAAGGACATTATTCTATGAAGCCATGTCAATTGTAAATAATCATCTACTTACAGTTAATAATATCAGTGATGACACAGGTCCAGAGTCATAAACACCCAATTACCTGCTCAATATGAACCCTTCTGTTATCCAGCCCCCTCCAGGTAAATTTGTTAGGATTTGTTTGCTAAAAAGAGATGGAAACAAGTGCAGTATCTGTCTCAACGATTTTGTAATAGATGGAGAAGGAAATATTTAAGTAACACTATCCTTAGACAGCAAAGGCATGCTCAAAGACAGAACGTTGACGGTGGTGACACTGTGATCATCAAAAAAGAAGAGGTACCTCACAATGAACGGAAGCTTGCGAAGGTTATTGACGTATGTAAAGACGATGAAGGGCTCGTGAGAAAAGATACAATATAGATAGGAGAACGGAACTCCTTTATCCATTGTTCAACATCCCATTCAGAAGATGTCATCCTTGTAGAACATGGCTAAAAGGCCCAGTCTCTTTTCTAGGTTTGCCATTATAGTAAGAGTCCCTATTGAGCCCCTACATAATGTGAATAGCATTTTCAATTTATTGTAACATTCAGTTGAGATATACCTCATGAATTAATTTTGATTTGACAGTTTACGAGTTGTTACTAATCATATCAATATGATGTACCAGATGTTCTCTGAGATATTCACTGACCCTTGATTTTTTAACTGTAGAGTGAACAGTATATTCGTTTTTTTAGAATATGATTGTAAACAAGAGTAATTTGGTGGGAGTGTAACTGACACTGTGCTGCTGTGAGTTACGTGACATGTACTTAGTTTTGCAGAAACTGAAGAGAGCTGTGGGTGAAAGTAATGATATTCTACAGTTAGTCCAATAAATAGGCACACACACTACATACGATTTCTTTATTGTATACTGTTATCACTTCGATTATAATAGAAACAAATGTAATTAAAATGATGTACGGTCACAGGAAATGCTTATTACATATCACTGATTGTGTGCTAGCAAACAGGAAGCTTATGTAATACACTTTCCTGTCTTAAATTAGAATAGGAACTTAATGTAATGGCTTTTTTCCTAAATCAAGTCCTAACCCTAGTTACCATGGTTACCAAACAGTTATGACAGGATGTCCAAGATAAGAAGTTTCTGTAATACAGCCCCAGGATGGAACAGACAAAATGCAATTACAAATGAGAATTCAATCAACTATGCAAGATTGATATATTGTGAGTTTGCAATATAACCAGTCAGATGTTCGGTTTTGTTTAGAGCTTGGCCACTTAGTTGATGGGTGACTTAGGCAGAAAATTTTAATGGTTTCTTTTAAACTGTAATTTAAATAATCATTTAAATGACTTACCGTACTTATTTATTGAATATTGTCACAAAACACGTACATTCTGGGCTTTTTAAAATATAAAAGGCGAAACATTTAATCATCCAGGCATTTTAATAAAAATAAAGACCAACACATTGTAATTGTGCAAATCCTTTCTCCATCCATCCATCCATCCATCCATTTTCCACCGCTTATCCGAGGTCGGGTCGCGGGGGCAGCAGTCTAAGCAGGGAAACCCAGACTTCCCTTTCATTAAAGAAAATTACGGATGTGTCTGTGTCACACCATTGAGACGTGAGATTGATTACCAGTAAACCACGTCATTACACCTCTGCAACTTGTACAGTAGCAAGGAGGCCGCAACACACCGGACGCGATGCTGCAGAATTTGAACTGCCCTCTTTTGCAAAGTGTCACGCCTTTAAGTGGGCATTGACAGATTCTTAAGCTTGTAAAACTGTTAACACAAAATGCTGAGCTGCTTTTTTGCAGGCAACCTGAGCGCAGCACGTCAAATAAGATTGATGCATCGTGCAGAGGGTCATCCCTGTAGCAGACCAAGACAGACTATTGTTATGGAAATATATTCATTTCTCCCTATGAGAATAAAAGCATAGAAATCTATCTATGCTCTCAAACATAGTATCTATACATCCTTCCATTCCTCCATTCATCCATCCAGCCATCTATTTGCCTGTCCTATGCAGGGTCGCAAGGCTAATAAAATGTCATTTATCAAAATTAAAATGAGATCAACAATTATGACAAATGAGGACAAAAGGCGTGATAAGAAATGAGTGGAAAGATAAAAATCTGTGACAGGACAAGTGGCTAGCTGTCATGTGACAAGGTGACACTTTTTCATTGGTCTGTATGGGGTGGACATTTGCTTTTTATCATTTCATTAACAAAGTGTGTGTATGTATCTTGTGATCATCTGAATGAAAAATTAAATGGATGACCCACAAACGTGTACTGTAAGAGTGTATCATTCTATAACTGACAGTTTTTACTGTTTAAATATAGTTGTATTATGGAGTGAGTTGTTTGGGTTATTGTGTCAAAGGTTTGGTGCATGTCATTCTTAGTCCTTTGCCACACCTTCATAACTTCCCTTTGTAGTTTCCCGTTCTGGCCTCCTGATTGGTATAGTACCTACTATAACTATCCAGGTTATTTTTTTAGTAAAAGTAGCTATCACTGTAAAAAAAGGTTGGAGACTGCTGGTGTTAGTAAAATGAGTGTGTACAGAGTGGCTCTGATTTGTGTAATGCTAATGAAAAATGTTTGAACTGTGCGCAGGGTCTGATTGTTCTCGACTAAGTCCATTTTAACAGTATTTAAATGAGACCACTATTGGCACAGAAGCGCAGGCACTCCAGCAGGACATTAAAAGTGATCAGTGTGCTTGTTCATGCAGCCGAGTAGTGTTGTTGTAAAATGCTCGTGCAAGCAGTCTTCTATATGAATTACAACCAGGGAGACAAATACTCAATTAAATGTAAATCAGAGCCTGAGATCAAACAATAACAACATCCTGCATTGCTAACTTGGCATATTTTAACTGTCTATGAGCCGGCACTTGATGCCGAGTGACAATATCATGTGGCAGAAGCAGGCAACACCACTGAAAAGTGAACCTGATGTCACTTACACATCACACAAAGTGGGATGTAAATGTCCTGTAACATGTTTTTAATGTCTAACAAATCAGGCCCAAATAATGAACATGTTAGAGACAGTGTCTGTTTCCTTCCAGTGTATCTTATATGTCGTCTACTGCTCCGAAGCAGTTTAATGACCCCGAGTATATCCCAGCTTTATAAAATCCTTAAGGTGTCTTTCCACATCTTGTGTCTCTCGGGTAAAACAAAGAAGTGGGGGAAAATGAAGAGGAAGAAGAAGACCAGGTATCTGCAGTGAATCGGCTGCAACGTTAATGAAAAGACTTCCTAAGAAACGAAAGAAAAATGAAGTTGCTGCAGCCCAAGTCCCTCCCAACTGCGAGAAAAGGCTGCTTAGTGTTGGCCACAGGGAAGCAAAATGGCTCGATGCAGGAGAAACGTGCTCATATGTAGCATGTTTAGCGTTCGACGGAAGAGCGGCTCACATTTTAATGAGGCAAAGCTTCAGCTGGGGGAGAAGGTGCATCACAGTGTGCAGCTGATGGTCATGGTGCAGCCCTGCCAGCAGAGCATATGCCGCACCACAGCCTGTGCTGCGCAGATTGAGCGCAATCTCCATGCGCCGCTGAAGCCAATTCAAAGGATCAATGTCTCATTTCCACCATGATGCAGGAGGTATGACGGGGAAGGTTTTCAAATTAGGCTCTGTTGCCGGGTCAGAATGTGTGGTTACTTGTCACATGTGCAAGTCAGTCAGTGTGTCAGTCTGGCCTGTTCACTGAATGGATGCTTGGCAGCCTAGCGATGTATTAAGATTTTTTACATGACATATTCTGTTATTCCATTTGGTTGCAGCTGTTTTTCTGTTTATTTCAGTGTAGTTATTTCTCAGCTACCAAGGTTAACATGCACAGACAGCTTCTTTCATTTGCATTCATGCTTTTGATTAATATTTTTGTGGTTGGCTGTCAGTCTTTAAGATAGTATGGTTGAATACAAAAGAATATCAATTCATCTGGTCCCACACAACAAACACTACAAAATAGCTGAATGATACTGAATCAGCTAATCATCACTGAGGGTCCATTTGCAAGGGTGTCCTTTCAGTGTGATTAAACTTATGGAGAGGTATGCCATTTTGCAGAAGGCTTTTCACTCATAATTTTATATTACTGTGCAATTGTAGCTTCATATTACGTTGTATTACTTTCATTTTGTATTGAATTTTTTGTTTGAACAGAACAACAGACACAACGTAAACATTATTCAAAAATCAGTCTGTGTAATATTATTTATGGAGCTGGGTAGTCATGGGCAATCATAGTACAATTTCTGTTTTCAAAACGATAAAGAAAAAAGTGAAAGTTAATTATGCTGCAATCCCCTCTCCCACAACTACTAATTTCTTTATAAACGAGCTTCACTTTTACCCCCAAATTGAGAATACTGTTTTTTTCAGCACTTCAGAGGCCAATCTCGCACTGGGCCATGCTCTATCTCTTGCTGTCTCTCTTCCACCACATTTGTACAAGAACCTGGGTTTTGCTTGCCGTGGTTTTCAGCTGAAAGGAGCTGCATGTTTTTTGAGCACGATAACAGTCGGATCTACAACATTTAACTGGTTCCAGTAACAAATGGGTAGGACATGTTACAAATGATCCAATTGACTGAAATCCTTGTAGCTCAGGTCTTTCAGAGCCAGGTCTACTGGTCCAGGTGCCCGCTATGTCTTTAAACAACACTAATCTTTGATTTAAAAAACACGTCTGACACCATAATGCCCAGTCTAACACTTACACTGATGAGGTATGTACCATTCTAGTTATTTATCCTGCTGTGTATAAGAAGCAATTCAGGCACGCAGTCACAAACATAGAACTGGCTTTTGTTTTGTAGGCATGCAATTTTAAGCACCCTGTTATCCATGTAGTAAGTAGTGAGTGAGTTGTAAGTACTAAGTACAGCTTGTGCTGTGTCCGTGTTTACATCCCTAAGCTCCCAGCTGAGCCTCTCTGAATGTGGCCTTAAATTTGAGCTGTAACAGCACAGTTCTCCTCACTACCAGAAAAAGGGAATAAAAAGTGAATGGAGCAAAGTGTTTCTCTCTAACTCAGGTGTAGCCTTTGTATAACACTACACACTTAATGGCCAGAAAATGCTCATATTTGTAAAGATGTGCATCCAACGTGTGCTGAATATATTTGCAAAGTATATATTTTAGTCAAAGTACTCAACTGAACCTGAGTATTAAATTTGCACATTTTACTTTGTATATTTTAGAAAAGGGATCCATAATTTATTCACTGCAATTTTGCTTTATCTTTTTTACTTTGACTCATTTAATAAATGCATGCAGTAATTATTTTTTAAATATGCATATATTAAAAAGCATAATGCTTACTTAAACTGTTAATTGAGATCTTAAAAGCCTGATAGCCACTGAGTTAGTATTCATTGTAATAACCAGGATTCTGTCAAAAAAAAACAGTAAATGAGAATGCAGTTAGATATCAATTCCATTTGCATTTTTTTTAAAAAAAGCAAAAAATCGATTAGCTTTCATCATTTTGTCTAACTCTCATTTTCTTTTTATAGTGATTTCCATCTCCTGTGTGTTCTGCTGTAGTTAGTTGGTGTTGGAATTATAATTTAGACAAACAACATATAAGATGCTCCTAATCGTCTGCTGTGAACCTGTGGTCTTTCTGGATGTCCTGATACAGCAGGATGGATTTGACTCTGCAGTTTGTGTGGGTCTATTGCTTGGACCTCAAGATAGGAAGCTGGAAGGGGTCAAGGTCCACAAAACATTCCTTTAAGTCATTTGGTGTGATAATGTCACTGCAGCCAGGCCGCTTAGGACTTGTTGTCCATGCTGAGTGGCATTATTGTAGATCAGATTAGCTGTTAAGACCTGTTTGTCAGTTACAGATTTTAAGGCTGTCAGTTTCTCCTTGTAGGTGAGAGTGATTGATGGACAGGACAGCAAGGTCATCAGTGAAGCCTCTGTCTTCCACTATTTTCCACCGGATATCTCTGGCTTGGTCTAATGTGCTATTGGCCACGGTTTATGGTGTGATGGAGAGGACAAACCCAACTTTTCAGTCCTGCATTAATCATGTTTGACACAGACACACTGCAAGTATGTTCTCCATGAATCTGTGACTGATTGTGGTTGTGATTGTTTAATGATATGCCATCATTCTTGGCAGCCGTCTGAGAAACACTCCCATGTGCTTTACTAAAGTCCAGAAATTACTGAGAAAAAATTCCATTTAATTTTGAGGCAATATTTTCTGATGTTTTCAGTACAAAGAGTTTACAGTTTACAGAATCCTGTTTGCACCTGTCTTAGCCTGTCAATGGCTCTTTCCATTCGGGTATGCAGAATTCTTCAGAAGACCTTGATCTGGAAGATAATAGGGTGAGTGCTTGCCAACTGACAATATTCTGAGATGGACTTTCTTGGGGGTATTTGCCGTAAAGCCTTAGAACTTGCCTCCAAAGACAGTGTCTGTGACCCAGATGTTTCAAAAGTGGTTGGGTAGCATTTTAGAGGTTGCTATGGTGTCTGTCTTCAACTTCTGAGCATAGACAGAATTAACAACCATTCCTGAGAGTTTTAATGATGTCTTTGGCCTCTCTTTCCCATTATACAGACTGATGTGTTTTTATTCTGTCAGTTTGCTGTTGTACCATCCAATATGCTCTCGGTCCTCCTAGACCCTCACCATCCTGCTTGTTTTAGGAGGCTCTCCCAAGGATCTCAGCCTGTTTCTGATGCCATGAAGAAGCCTTTGCTTTGAGTTGTTTTTGCCATTTGCCATGTGTTATATATTCTGTCACCTTTATTTGTAAAGCCTGGAACTTTCCATGGTTGTTGGATAGGCTTAGATTAGACAAAAGTCAACAAGGGCCACATTGTTGATATTTCTCTCCAGATCATAAAAACATTTAAGAACCTGCCTCTGATGCCAATCCACAGTGTTTCATTTCATGCATTTTCCATATATTCATACATGTAGGCACCTGTCAGTATGAAGGGAAGTTACCAGCAAGGCTACAATGCAATATCGCTGAAGATAGTGACAATCAGCGACTGTTCCTGTCAGTCTTTTCTGTCTCAATTTTTGTGGACCAGGCTGGAAGGCAACTTGGGCAGACTTGGAGACCATTCATTTTGTAACCCTAACCTTAATGGTGTTCTCGGCCAAAGCATACCAGCTGACCAAACACAATCAATCCTAACTTATAACATCAAGATCTGTGCCATTTGCAGCAACTGCTGCAAAAACGGCAGTCAAAGTGTCGAGTAGAGTGAGGTTTTGATGATGGTAGCTGGGGGTGTAAGAGTAATGCTGAAATATGGATTAGTTGTGATGTTACTCCTTCTTGTTTTTGGGGGTGTCTCTGCTTTTTCCTGCCCCCTCACAGTGGGGAGTGATGCAGATCACAGGCTTGGATCAGGGGAATGAGCCGTGGAGATGTGTGTGTGTGTGTGGATTAGCTTTATATTACCCCACAATATAATAAAAACATGTTATTTTGACGTTGTTGGGCCCATTTTTCAGTTCCCCACAAAGGTCTGTAAATGCAATCAAAAAAGTAAAAATTCCTCGTATTTTAAAAAAGTAAAGTAAAAAAGTCTCGTATTTTGTTGGGTTACTTATGGTTAAGATTGGGGCTGGGTTGCGGTTACAGTCACCATGTTGTGATTAGAGTTTTCCCCATAGAAATGAATGAATAGTCCCCACAAAGATGTAATTACAAACCTGTGTGTGTCTCTAGGCAGGGGATGGGAGTTCCGTTGAGGTCTCGGGCCGCTCATTTCGGCAAAGCGGGCACTCTCATCAGGAAGATGGCTGCGAGCCAGATCCAGCTCAGTGGGTCAGAGCAGCACAGAAGGAAACGTGGCGATGACTGTGATTGGTGGAGCCCTTAGTGACCAACCTCCAGTCACTCAGTGTGGAGTTAGATCTGTGTATCACACATTACTTCCGTCTCAGACGAAAAGAAAAAACAAAAGAAAGATTGTGCCAAAATGCAGTAAGACTTTTCTATTTTAGGTAACCTCCATTTTGTTCTCATATGTGATTCCTTTGCTTAGCATGAGAATCTGATTATGAATATGGCCGTAAATGAGTGAGCTTAATGGCTGCATGAATAAACGGGTCAATTCATCAACTCTTCCTGAGGTGATGAAACACAGACACATAAAAGACAAACATAGGCTGCTGCTCTTCATCCGTGTCTCACCACAATGCCCACATGTATTCGCCAGGCTGCGTTCAGTGTGTGCATAGGTTCAGGACAACAAGCTACTCTTGTATTGAGCACTGGGATTAAGCTTCAACCCTGGACTTTGGGGTCCCCCACGGTACTTCCACATATGCCCATTGGTGACAAAAATTGCCACTCTCTTGTATTTTATAGAATTGTCCCATATTTTACTAAATCTTCCTGAATTTTAAGGAATCGACCCATATTTCACAGAATCGTCCCATATTTTACGAAATCATCTTGTATTTTGTGGAATTGCCATGTATTTTAGGGAATCGTTCCATATTTTACAGAATTGCTCCATATTTCACAGAAATGTCCCGTGTTTTACAGAATCGTCTGGTATTTTGTAGAATCATTCCATACTGAATAAAATGCTTTGTCCCTTGTTTCTCTAGTTGTCCCCTTTCAGGTGGAGTGCTGTCTATCCTCAGATTGAAAGTGGCAGTCCTCGTGTGACTGGTGTCGGCCCAGCTCTCTGGGTTATTTTCTCTTCAGTCATTTTGAAATTGCCTTGAACATTGATCCTTGAACGATTACAATGCAAGACCAGGCCTAAGAAGTCACGTCCCAAAAAAGCCATTCTTTTCCTGGCCTGAAGACTAATTTATTAGTTTTCAAAAGTGCTGTTTTTCAAAACAAAAACTTTGACCCCAAAAGAAAGGCTTCTCTTTTTATTTCAAGAGGTTTAGCATAATAAATGATGTTAATGAATGTGATGTTGCTGGTTAGAGTAGATACTGCAAGATCTGGTAGAATGTTTTTTTTCTTACTTAGCTAAAATGTAATTATAACTTTTATACTTGTAAGTGTTGGGGCACGTTGTTTTTTGGCAGCTTGCTGAGAATTCTGGGTAATTTCTCCAAGATTGTGGCTAATTGGCAGGTGAAATTTCCACTCATCTGATGAATGGCTTGCAGGTTTGGCTCTGCCTCCTCAGCAGATAATCCTTCTGAGCTGTCAGCTCTGTCTCCCCGCTCCCGCTATACCCCACCATACCCCTCCCAACGAGCTGGTTAAGTCAAGTGGGAACCAGGCACATACTATTTAACACTAACGAGGCTTTCCTGATGAATCTCCGTCCTTCAGAAGCATCTGCGATGCATGCTCCTCTAGGGACTGTAGATGTACTTTGATTTTGCAGGACATGCTCAAAGCACCTGTTCCAGTCGCACTGTTGCACACAACCGCACAGATGTAAAGGAGTCAGACGCTCAGCACTGTGACATGGGAACCAAAGGGTCAATGGTGATAATGCTGCTGCATCACTCACTCAAACGGACAAATTTCACAATTTCTCAGGAGGGAAAGTCTTCAAAACAATAGAAAAATGCAGGCAAGCTGCATCGGTGGTCAGAAACACTGGGCGAGACTCATCGACAGGAAGAAATGCAGGATAGTCGCTAAAAACACCCAAAAAGTACGGTGTCAGAAACCACCAGGGCTGCTCCCTGACCCAAAGCAGTATGTCGTGAGCTTCACAAAGAGGTCATTCACAGCAGGACTGTCATTCAGAAAGCGTCATACCCCAGGGCGTAGCATAACTCGTATGCACTGTGTGCAGAATTATTAGGCAAGTACTATTTCTGGACATATTTTTTAGCAAAAGTTGGGCAGACTTATAAAAATTAATTCTGAAGTTTTCTTTTGCTCCAAGTAAATGTATTTAGAGAGGAAATGAGACACAAACAAAAATAAAAGAAAAGCTCTCAATTTTCAGTGTGCAGAATTATTAGGCTATCAGAAACTAAGTGGATTTTTCTCACTTCACCACCAACAGAAGTGTTGAAGGGTAAAGTGTCAAGAGGTGTCAGGGTCGGGCAAAAGACAACAAAAACAATCAAAAAATTTGGGATCGGTGATTTATTTTCACATCATCTCATGTTCTGGCTCCTCCCATTAAGCACAAACCAAAAACAAGAGGGAAAATAAAGAAAACAAAAAAACCTCAAAAGAGAACGAATACAAATAACCATCAAACAAAAGAAAGCAGGTGCAACAGCCTTAACTGTAGACTCTAGTCCCCACACATCTGAGGATCTCCAACTCCTATGGCACCCAAGTAGATGGGCCCAACCACCACCTTATAAACCTTTGTCCCCACCCCTCTAATTGGAAAGTACCATTCCCCTCTGGCTACAGGGGTAAAATCCTACCACAAGGGACAAAAGGAAAATAAGATGAGGCTACAGAAATAAACACCTAGTCTCTTGCCCATGCCACCCATCCAAACAAACACCCATTTATCCTTAGTAATCCCCCCCCCAGGATAGCATTCCTACCCTTACATACACCCCCACCTCCCTGTAGCCACCCAGGAACAGAGGTACCCTTTTCCTATCAACCAGGACACTACTACAGAGGTAGGAACTAGCAATTCACAAAAAGGGCAGTAAATATAAATAAAAGGTCTGCGTAGTTTCCACATGTGTGCGCCCATCTGCTTCCACTCTTGCCAATCCTGCAAACAAAATATCTTGGGAGAAAGATACCAAAACAATAATTCACCATTGCGGAAAAATGAAGCTACTGTCCCCTTAAGATAGTGAGGACGCTTCCATACGCCACGGCCTCACAAGAAGTAACAATAAAATAGTCTTATTCAGTCTGTATAAGGAATAACAAACTTCACCAAGTTTATTTTCCTGTATAGCCACCTTTCTTCTGAATGACCATAATGAGCCTGTTCACCATTGAAGTTTTTCTTTTATCCCATCCTATATTAGCGATATCAGCTAGGACCGCCTCCCAGACGCTGCTCTGAAAGTGTACTACTTATCATCTTGGTAAATCTCATGCTTTAGTCTGGCCCTGTAGCTTACAGTGGGCATTATGTCAGGTGATGCTGGTCACAATTCAATCACCTCTCTTAGCCAATCTATGGAATACTTTGATGCATAGGAAGGGGCACCGTCCTGCAAGAATATCATGGGATGGGATACTGTCCTGCAAGAATATCATGGGATGGGATACTGTCCTGCAAGAATATCATGGGATGGGATACTGTCCTGCATGCATATCATGGGATGGGATACTGTCCTGCAAGAATATCATGGGATGGGATACTTTCCTGCAAGAATATCATGGGATGGG
>JAODUD010000008.1:21859743-21874356 GCA_026784285.1 Stomatorhinus walkeri | reverse complement strand
CCTGAACATCATAAACTCTGTGAATATCATGCATATCCTGAACATCATGAACATCACGCACATCCTGAACATCATGAACTCTGTGAACATCACACACATCCTGAACATCATGAACTTTGTGAACATCATGCATATCCTGAACATCATGAACTCTGTGAACATCACGCACATCCTGAACATCATGAACTCTGTGAACATCATGCATATCCTGAACATCATGAACTCTGTGAACATCATGCACATCCTGAACATCATAAACTCTGTGAACATGACGCACATCCTGAACATCATGAACGCAGTGAACATCCTGCACTTCTGGAACACCATGTACGGTGTGAACATCATGAACGCAGTGAACATCCTGCACATCTGGAACACCATGTACGGTGTGAACATCATGAACGCAGTGAACATCCTGCACATCTGGAACACCATGTAAGGTGTGAACATCATGAACGCAGTGAACATCCTGCACATCTGGAACACCATGTACAGTGTGAACATCATGAACATATACGTATATGGCGCCTGCAAACATGACTTATTCCCTAGCATTAAAAATGAACCCCAGAACAACAGCCCCCAAAATTTAATACATAACAAGAAGGTGACTAGGAAAAGGAGTCAAAAATAGGGACGGGGCATAACGTGGGGCAGTGATTAGGTTAAGATTGTCAGGATAGTTAGAGATGCAGGGAGCAGCAGCAGCATGGGGTAGAACAGGATGGAGGACAGCAGACCCGAGAACAGGTGCATGGGGGCAGCAGAGTGGAGGATAGCATCATAAGGGACAGCAGGACAGAGGACAGCAGCATGGAGGACAGTAACATGGGGGACAAGCAGGACAGCAAAATGTAGGATAGCAGCATAGGAGACAGCAAGACAGAGGACAGTACAATGTAGGACAACAGGACAGAGGACAGCAGCATGGAGGACAACAACCTGGGGGACAGCAGATTGTAGGATAGCAGCATAGAGGACAGAATAATGGCAGACAGCAGCATGGGGGACAGCAGGACAGAGGACAGCAGCATGGAGGATAACAACATTGGGGACAGCAGGACAGGAGAATGGGGGACAGCAGAATGTAGGACAGCATGACAAGGGACAGCAGCATGGGAGCCAGCAGAATGGCACACAGCAGCATGTGGGACAGCAGGACAGCAGAATGGGAGACAGCAGATTGGAGGACAATATCGGCTCCTTGCAGCACTCCCGTGACAGTGCCAGTGTTTCCCTAACGTTTGTTTAACCCAGCAGCATTGCTGCATGCCAAGGAGTTTTTAGTACTAGCAGCTTCCTGTGTACCCTCCACATTGTCACACACGCCCAGCCTCAGGGAGACACTTGGGTACTTACAACACTGAAGCCTCTTCTCTCTTTGTCCTCAGATGTGACATCGGTCAGTGTCTGCCTGGTCCACCTGAAGTCCTCCACCAGCTAGTATGTCTTTCCAGCAGTGAACTGCAGGAGGTCCTTTTTACACCACACAGCAGGCCGCTCCACCAGACTTCCACACTCCCCCTCTCTTCCTCTCCACCAGATTTCCAAACCACAATTCCATCATAGATGAATCTCTGTCCATATACAGTAGTACGTAAAAAAGATCACAAAAAAAATTGAAACACATGATGATGTAACTGTGTATATATGAAAATGCTGGAAAGTCCCTAAATAGAATTAACTTATTCTATACAGACTTAGATAATGACTGTTAGATGTGACAAAAAAAACCTCAAAATGTCTTTATTTTTTATAATTATTTTTACAGTGCAACATAATACTCTGTAGATAGCCTGCACATTAAGCCTGATAAAGCTGTCATACAGTGATTCTGATCTCCTTGGTCAATCAGGACTGACCACCATACACTTTACTCAACAGTTCCTTAAGCATTAAGGCATATATTCAGATTTTCTGAGTTCTAAGGCTGTATGATTACTTCCTCACAAACCTAGAAAGGGCAAACTAAGTCCGGCCATAATTCCTCTCCTCCGAGCAAAGGGGTAGCAATTGTCACTTCAAAGTACAGTACAGTCAGTAACTCCATGTTATTTGCAGTAAACTACCAGGTCAACATCTAGATCCGAGATATTTTTGCTTGTTGCGAAACAGCAGGATGCCAGATGTATTCCTTCAAAACGCGTCATGGCTGGTAGAATATAACCACTTCCAGTCTGAGATGCCCATTTCCTGTGTGCAGCTGCCAAACGGTCCCAGTTCCCACTAAATCACAGTCTGGCTCCCAGAACAGCCGTGAGACACCCAGCAGTGTTTATGTCATTCTTACTGAGTCTTAGTGCTTTTAGTAATGAATCGGTCTCATTTCTACAGTAACGACTGCAACAAACTCTTCCTACATGTGAAACTCATAAGCTAAAATTGTAAACACAACCTCATTAAGTAATAAATTACATTTTATGTGCATTTTTTGGCTTTACTATTGTGGGCCAGGGATTTAAGTAAGTGTGACAAAAAATAAAGTTTAATTCTGGGAAATTCCTTGAAGATTAACAAAGAACGTGAACAACATAAAAACAATTGGCAGTTGTTTTAGTATTATCCTTTTATAATCCCCACCTCTTGCGTTATGAAATGACACTGTGAAAATTAACAGCAATGCTCACGTGAGCCAAAATTAGCCAACCGGAAGAACATCAGTAGCACCTTTCATGGGGAAAAAAAGATAAATATGAAAAACAGAGAAAGAAAGATCTTTGAAGCAACAAGCAGCAGGGACGGCCAAGCAGAGAGGCGAGCGGGCTGCCCTTCTTCTCGATACTCGCACCCTCATCCTTGCCTGTCAGGGGCGCCAGCTCTCCGCGCTCATCCTCTGCTCTTCATTGCCCGTGTATTTATTCATGTGCAGCCAGAAATAAATTGGAAATATGTGCCCAAAGTCACGGCAGAAGCACCATGCTGCAGATCGGATGCTGAGGTAATAATACGTGAGATTACAGCAACACTTCAGTGTTTATCGATTTGTTCTCATCTCCTTCCTGTGTATTAGTAGGACCAGGGGCTTCACACGACATCGTGTTGGGTACCCCATCTCCCAAATCTACAATTCTGAAGTGGAGACTCTATATATTGCTAAAAATTAGGTTCTGTAAAAATCTTAAGAAAGCGTTTCTTGTCAGTTCATGTAAGGAAAAGACATTTTCATCATGTCATAAAAACTACTGGTATTACAGCTGTTTCCTGGCCATCTGGTATATCAGGCATTTTCCTGGTGGGCTGATGGGTTTCTGGGCCAGTGAAATGGGTAGCTTGGCAAACATTATCATGGGGACCCCCCAGGTCAGCAAAATTTACCATGAAGCCATAGGGGACCCTTAAATCCGGGGCCAAATTTTAATCCTGGTCCAGCCCTGGATTGTATCCATGTTTCATAATAAGATTCAAACATGTTCAACTGTATATGGCCCTTTTTATGTTGAAGAGCAATTGCACTTAATTTACTTTCACGTACCCGCTTCCTTTCAAGCAAGCACCTGTTAGTTTATAACAAACTATTGGAACAGTGAAATGAGAAACGTTAAATGTCTGTTTTTGCTATCGGGTGTAATTGTTACTTAAAATATTTTTGAATGTTTATAACTTAAAAAGTAGTTCAGGGAGTGGAAGAATTAGTGAAGACACAATGCAGACTGCAGAAGAGATGTGTATGACTGCCAGGAAAGCGGAGCGTCACATGCCCTCGTGACCCAGTGCAAGCAGATGGGGGGATTACTCAGTCAGGCTGAAATGAGGACAGATGGGAAAAAGACTGTGAAAGATCAACAGGCGGACCAGTAACAAATACTATATCTGCTTCTGTGGGTGTGTATGTATGTGAAATTATTATGTTGTGGGGTCCAGTTTTCCCCACAATGTGATTAAAACTGGCTAATTTTTAACTCATGGGGACATTTTTCCAGTCCCCGCAAGGGGAAACTCAATTCTATAAAAATCTGTGACTTCAATAAAAAAACTAAAAATAAAAAGTGAATGAACCTTTCAGTGGTCTGTATTTCCAAAACTGTCATAATGAAAGCAGTCCTGATCATGAATCAGAAGTGCGATTTCAGTCATTTTTGCAAATGATAAATATCCCTAAATGAAACCCCCTACAAAAGAGAAGCCAGTGCAATGAATTACATCTAGCATATCAAAACACTGTCCAATAATGGACTACAAAACCTTTCAACATTAAGGTAATGGAAGTGAAGGTATAGATGAGGTCACCATGACCCAGTACAGGACGAGCTGTATGGAAAATGAAGAGATGTTGTTGTGTTAAATTACTGTGATGTTGCCAATGAGGGGAAGCAGGCAAGCACATGTCCAGATGAACAATGTGTTCCCGTTAATAAGCATAAGGTGGCAAAACGCTTACGTAAGTGGGATGCCTGACCAAATCCACCCTCCTACTGTGACAGTCATCAGCAACAACACACATAAAATCACATCACTTTCTTTTCACGGTTAAATCTAACGTGGCCCTTCAGGTAAACAAAACTGCCACATAAAAGATTTTCAACAAGCAACATTATGCTTCTATTTACTTAGTATGTTTTAAGGACAAAACCTAAAATTTGCGCCTTCATACCAATGGGTTAATGTTTCGTTATCTCATAGACCGTTGATTCAACAAAGCTGGAATAGGCCTACAATATCTAAAATTACATTGAAGAAAAAATAAATCCCTTAAACGGTAAAGTTTAAATAAAGCATAAGATAAAGATAAAACGACTAATTAGCTTTAGTCACGTAAAATAAGATGAGCTGAATTACATGCTTATTGCCAACGAACGACTGCTCGAGCTCAAGCAAGATCTTGAGGAAATTTTAATACCGCACTTATATTTAAATATTGCATACATTTTAAGTTGTAAGGTCAACCAAGGCGTTTCTAAATAATTTAAATACGATTTCATTAATTTAATTCAAAAGGAGCTTACTTTATGTCAAACAGAACAGATTTAGACTTATTTGTTTTTGTTATTATTATTATTATTATTATTATTATTATTATTATTATTATTATTATTATTATTATGTAATGATTCGCTTGCTCCGTCGATCGGTGCTCCGTAAAAAGCCCATGCTGGTCGTTTGGACACCCTGAAAGCTGCCTCAGCATCTATAGGTATCGTAAGTATCCGTTGCTGGTGGAGGAGCAAGCAAAGGCTGATATATGTAGGCTATTTAAACCTACGAGAAAACTTAACTGGACACTAACTTATACCGGTTTGTGTAAATCATGATGTAGTACGTACAACGTTTAGAATGGTTCATTTTAAAGAAGTCTACGAACATATGGCTCACAAGTCGCAACTCCCGTATTCTTGTATAAGAATGCTCAAAAGCAGACAGGGAAAGTTTGCACACAAACGTGGGATTTAACTGAAAATATTGTATATGACTGTCGGCGTTAAGTTAGTGTTTCGTATATAAAGCCGAACTACACGATTTCTAGAGAAGTATTGAAACATACGAAGTATGTCCTACTCATAAATGAAAAGGAGCAGTAGCCTAAGTGGCGAACAATGAAGCGATCTGCATGTTTTAATAAACGAGGTCTGTAGTATTATTAACCAAGATCCATATAGCATTATTAAAAAGGGTCAACAAGGGTATTGTAATTAGCCAGGATCCGGAGTATTATTAAACAGGATATGAAGTAGTATTATTAACCGATATCCATGGTAATATTAACCGAGATCCGTGGTATCATTGACTAAGATTAGTATTATTAACCTAGTTAAAGAGTATTGTTAACCAAGGTCTATGGTATTATTAAATGAGATCAACACCATTCGCTTATTAACCAAGATCCGTAGTATTATTAACCAAGATCCGTATGTTTCTCTGAGCGACTGTTAGGAATCAGGGCTGTGCAAACATCTGAGCCTAAAGCAAGACTAGGCAATCACGACAGCTCCTGGTGGGAATGTCCACGCTTTGTTAAAGTCTGTTGGCACATTTCAGCCAGTAGTTCAGCCCCTGCCTGGATGTCTGGGAGACAGACAACGGCGTTTCCCTCCCCTATCTTTCCCTGTGAATTGCTCTGTTAAGTAAACATCATCAGAGCCGTGCGATCCTCCGGGCTGGGAGTGCTGAGTCTCACATCCGCATGGCTTTATGTTCTCGGTAGACGAGACCGTCTTTTCACAAGCAAAGGAAGGGCGCTCCGAGAAATTGACAAGTTTGGTCAATTTCTGGAGTTGTGGGAAGGATTCCCCTGCTCCGTTTGTCCGTTTTCTCTTTCTCTCGCATTGACTGCCTGGATAGATCTGCCGATATACATTGCCCAGGATGGGAATACAGCCGCACGTACTGCTGCTGCAGTGTCTCATCTCCACTTTTGCATGCAATGTCTTCGCTTATTCCGAGGAAGGTGCAGATAAAACGGCCAAATCGGACGGATATTGCAGCAGGATCTTAAGGGCTCAAGGCACCAGGAGAGAGGGCTATAATGAGTTTCGGCTCAGAGTGGAGGGAGACCCCGAAAATTACCAGCCTGGGAGCACTTACAGAGGTATGTCATTATACCGCTTATTCATTTGATACGGCATTTATTATAGACGTGCCTGTGGTCGTGTTATCTCTTACCCAGACCATGATGTCATTGCTAGATTAGGTTAGAGAGTATTAAGTGTGGGACACATACAGTACAAAATGTCGCAGCATTTCGGTAGCTTCCAGGTTGGCAGCATGTGAAACTTTTGCCATGTGCTTTAATGCTTCACTGCGAGGTGGTATGCCGCAATCTTAACCGAAATACACATGTCAGTTTGGAGGCAGCCGGGCCATTACGGGTAAAACTTATTTACATCGAACTAAAACGGTTTGCGTTAATCTTTGCCAAGCTAAAAATATTATCAGTGCAGAAAAAACAATAAGCATGCTCTTCATGCTCTTTAAATAACGACATTAACTTTATACGTTGCATTTTTGACTGTAACACAAACTGGTAATGCCATTTAGTGAAAAAATGAACAGCCAAAGAGCGAATGTCCTTAGCAATGCAATTTTAAACAGACCCAGTAATTATTATTTAAAGCTTCGTTACCTTTGTTTATTAACAGGAATTATTTGGTATTTTTAATCTAGAATTTTAATTATACGCTATTAATGATTAAAAGGTGGCACAATAGTAATATAAAGCAGCTTCAACATCATCATCAAAAATAATAACGACAATAATCTTAATGGATTAATTACAGGCATTTTCTTTCGCGTTCTAATATTTGTCAATAAGGTTTATAATGAAATTCAGAAATTAAGATGAAAGCATCTTTACCAGATAGGGGCCGCAGTTCCGACGGGAAAGCCTTTAATAGTGTTTGTTTTGAATGTCGCTGTTATGTCCGTAAATTATGCAGGCGAGTTCACAGGCACCGGCTCAATGTGTGAGCTTCATACGGAGCTCACGATAATCACTGTTTAAAAACCTTTTATTAATTACACAGTTACTGCGAATGACCCGAATTTTACCATAATCCACCTTTCTTATGGTTTTCAACGGAAAATATGAATAATTTATTGGATTGCTGTTAACCTGAAAGGTATTCTTCTCAACTGTCCCTGCTGATCAGTCAAAAGTTTTGGTTGTAAATATTTTTTTTTTCTGGAATATTTAAGTTAAAGTCTGTTTTCTCAGACAATGCAGACATATTTGCATCCTGTTCCTCATTTCACGGAGTATCACTATACCTCATTGTATTCTCTCTTGATCTGCAGTAATTGCCATTTTGATTTGTTTTCAATTATTATAACATACCGTACAGTAAGGATTGAGCAAATGCAATCATCCAGAAAACGTGGTCGTATTCTGTACTCAGGAAAACATTGTGTAAGAAAATTAAAACCAAACGACGCTGTATGTCTGACATTGTCCATTTTCTATTTCCAGTGACTCTGTACGCGTCCAGCCCTTCCTATTTCCGAGGCTTTACACTCATCGCTTTGAAGGAGGGAAAGGATGGTGACAAAGATGAAGATTATGCTGGAAATTTTCAGGTAAGACTCAGGAAATAAGGCATAAATGGACAATGCTGTAGTGATGTGAACTGGAATTGTACTCGATGTGGTTACACGCAGAAGGATAACATCTTCAGCATCCTCACATAATCTTCACTTACTGAAACTTTTTTTTATTTTAATCATCATATGTGGTATTTGGAACATCACCGGTCACTCCTGACCCTTTTGGCGGTCAAAAAGGCACCTAGAGGGTATGTCGGTGGGGACTGGGGCGAGTAGGTCAGCGGTGATGCAGCAATTCTCACAGCGGCCTGCGGGCATGCATTTCCACCTGCCACTGTTTACAATAACACTCCTTTACTGCCCCCCCCCCAATCCCTCTGCCCCCACCCCCCTTCAAGGGGTGAATGGAGAAACATCTTCACAAGCTGAACCTCCCCGCTCACAGATGAGCTCTATCTCTTAATCCCGCTGCTCACGCCACTTCCCATCCCGTGTTCTGCATGCCATGGTGCCGGCTAGACTTGGCTTCAGCTGATTCAGAAAGTGAACTGCAGCGTTTTGGAGACACTCGAGAAATTCATCCAGAAAAACCTTCAAACCGTTTTGACGCTCAATTTTTCATTTTTAAGGAGATACAGTGCATAAAGTGATATTTATAAATGTGCTTGCATTCAAAATACACGTAATATTTTTATTTTGAATGGCCTATAAACTGATAGATGAGTAGGAAACTCTGACTCTACTTTCACACTCCTAACTGACAGGCTCCCTGTCTGGCACCAAAGCCCCATTTATAAGCATTTATAAATCTGCTACATCACCGCTATTTCTGCCTCTTCCTCTGGAGACATAAAGGCGCGAATCAGTCTGAGCCAAAACAAGCGCACTGACTCTGATTTCGCTATAAAATGTGGAATATTAACAACATCACTGAAGCCACATGCACCTCTCAGCCAAACATGTTGATCTTTAATGGGTTGATTAGTTTGTTTTTTTATATGCATGAATTGTGACACGCGTTATTCTTTAATGTAGATTACAGAATCCCTCATAGACATTCCATGGTGTGCAGCACCATTCCGCCGGTTACACAGAATAATAGTTTCCAGGTGTCTTCAAGATGAGACAAGTGAAAAGTGGATGAGGGCTGCTTCCCAGGGCAAGCTGCTGTGTGGCTCAGAGAAGCTCTCAGCAGATCTGCTGCGGTGGCGGCCTGGCTGTTAACCTGGGTCTGACTCCACAAATTACTGCGCCGGGCTAAAGCTGAGTGATTCTATTAACAGACAACCTCTAAACCTTATGCTCTTTCACATTTGAAAGTTTGTACCTTTTGCTGAAGCCAGCAAAATGACATCCTAATGATTTTCTGCCAGCTTTATTTTACGAAAGCATAGCATTTATGAGAACTTGTAGGAACGGTGCAGTTGAGCTTAAATAATTCACGTAGCATAACTCTGTGGGGGTTTATTTCTAATGCTAATGAAAAATAATACACAGAAACCAATTTCTGTACACAATGGAACCCTGAGCAGCCCTTTTAAAGATCAATAGCTGACTTCAGAATTACATGGGAGTTAATTAAAAAGTATGTTGTAGACTCAAGCACTAACAAACCCATCAAAAATTGGATCAGAAATGTGCTCTTATCCACAACAAAAAATCTAAACCATCTCTTTGTCTAATTATGTTCAAACTTTGCAACAGAAATGCAGAAATGCATCTACCAGCATTACTCTTACTTATTTGTGGGTTTACACATCAAAGTGAATTCAGAGTAAAATGTGTTTTTAATTTACTGAAGCATTTTTCGAGTCTTTAGAAAAGGGCAAGTGCAGCAAGTCATAATCAGTTTAGATGGGACACCTGATAGCAAATGATCAAGTCAATCATTTTTATTATCTGCCTAGTGCAGTTCCATCAGCTGACCACAGGAAGCCTAATCAAGTGACCACGGAATGCCAAGTCAGCTGACCACAGGAAGTGAGAACGGGATTGTCGCTCTTTTCCATAGCTGCGCCTCTTCCATGAAATAGAAGATGGTTATCTTTATTCTTTTGGCTATTTCCTGGCTCTCGTCAGCTTCCTATGCTGAGTGCGGTCCGTCGACATTCTGCATTTCCCTGCTGTTGCGAGCTGCTGATATTTAGCAGCAGGCTTGGGCACCCATCTCAGAGTGACTCGCCGCTTCGTGACAGACCAAATTAAATGTCAGGGGTGAAGAAGGGAAACCCCACCACGCCCCCTCCCCCCACCCCAGTGTGTTTGGTGTGTGCGGACGCACTGCACGGTTGGCAAAAAGGTTGCAAGAAAACTCTTTGTGAAGCAGGTCATGTGAGGCATCACCTCACCCAGCATTATTATTATTATTACTATTATTATTATTCTGTAGGAAGCCTGCACCTTAAGCAGTTCGGAGTGCTGTTCTCAGCTTGAGGGCTTCATTTTAGTGGATGCATTGGTGCTGTAGAAAAACGGAAGCGGCTGTTACTTCTTCTGCCTTTGCGGCCTGTGAATGATCTGTGCCCCACGGCTTCGCCTGTGTAGTTGAGGTGTTGCTGGCCTCAGTCTCTTCCCTATAATACAGGCAGACGGCTTGTCAAATCGGAGCCCAGTCCACAGGCAGTGGCACTGACAGGTCACTGCTGCCAGGTCGTGTATAGCTAACAGCAGAGGAGGCCTCGTGTCTCTCAGATGTTGACCCCTGAAGTGTGGGCCGGGCGTGTCGGATCCCGGAAGACGACCTCTGTCCTACCGGCCTCGCTCAGACACGCCAAGCTCCACACGGGATACTCAGCAGGTCCCCCAAGCCTCTGCCTGATCGCGTCTCCTGGGTCCGCTCCAGGACTCTCAAGTCATGCTCCCAGGGAGGACAACTGGCAGTGAGACTTCCCCCAAGGTGTAGCAGTGCTGCTGGGCAGAAAAATACCTCTGGCAGAGGAATAGATGAAGTGGATTTTTTTTGCAGGTCTGCTGGGAAAGTCTCGTGGCTGCAACAAATATTCTTTGCCTCTCGATGACTCTTGGTGTACTTTTTCTGAACCCTTGGTTGTTCACGCACGTTAAGTGATTCAGAATACATAAAGAAAACATCCCCACTGGATTGGCTTGCAGCATTCGATGGACAGGACTTTTGGAACAGCGTGAACAAACTGCCACAGAAACTCGGAGGCGACAGCGGCCAGGGGAGTGTGGGCTCTGCTGAAGTGCAATGCTGGAGTATTCTCCCCTTTGTACAACTAGGCACGGAGGCACACCTTCTATTTCTGTAGCCTGGATAGCAGTGTTACAGTGCGGCTAGTTCTGCCCCTGCAAGCTGCTGTTCATCACAGCTGGATGCCATTGTGCTCCCATGGCGCTGTCATGGAGGAGAGGAGGACTGGACATGTGAAAAATCCACAAGCTATTATTAGATGCCTTGGGAACCCGGATTGCTGCTGTATGACGTTTGTACTGCTGCGCGTTGGACCTCAGATTGAGAAGTGGATTCCATGGTGGACTTGACTCCAATTTAAATCCAATTTATACTTCACTCTGAATGCAGAGCTGAAAAATTAAACACATGTTTTTATTATGGAACACTTAGAAGTATATGACGCATCACTGCTATGTTTCTGAGAAAAGGACAGACTGTTGACTGGTAATAAATAACTGAAGGTTGTCACTCCATCGGCTGGCAGAGCTGCAGGAGGAGCGATCGGTCCCTGCGGTCACTCGTGCCAGGGCACGTTTGACACGGCAGCAGGGCTTTGGGCACTGGGAAGCTCTCTGTCGTTCTGCTCTCGGAAGGAGCTCACACGGCAGCTGGGGCATTAGCGGCAAACAGCAGGCACAGACGTAGTGTCTCCTCCCTGACATAGGGCCTGCTTTTCCTCATACGGTGTAAAGATGAATGGGAAAATAATGTAGAAAAACACAGCAGATCTCATATAGCCATTTGCGAATGATCCACAACATGGTGTACAGCAAGCAGTCCCCTGAGGAAAGGACAGGAACGATTACGGAGGATGTATTCTGGCAAGGGGGCGGGGCTCAGCGTGCCTTTAGAAGCCCAGAGGATGCTGGGATTTCAGGCAACAGCTTCCAAAGGCCTCCCCTATCTCCCTGCAAAAGCGGAGCTTACCAGTATCCCCCGTAGGTCCCTCTTGATATAAACATCTTCTGCCTTCGCTACAAGCTGCAGTGCCTCATGACGTGGGGCTGAAATGTGGCGGGATGTGTCATTGCTTAGGCTGCTGAATGATCTCCTGCATTTTTGTTCAAATCCAGCACGGATTCTGCATCCGTTAATAGTTGGGTGGCGACACACTTTTTATTATAATAGAATGTTGTCGGCTGAGACGTAAAGCTGCTGTTTTTCGGTTCAGTTCCTGAATCACGCCTGTAATTATATCGAAGTGTGTGCGCATGACCGTAAATATCACAGACTGTGTAAACATGGTAAATATTCGAACAGTTTCACTGCGCTCGTAATTAACATATTGAAGTGAAGTGATACATGTTTGCATTTATTTCACTGAAATGGCAGAAATGTAGCTGTCGATTTGTCTTAATTCTTTTAGATCATAGATGAAGAGGACACTCAGTTCATGACAAACTGTCCGCCTGCTGTGACAGAGAGCACCCCGAGGAGAAGGATGAGAATACAAGTGTTCTGGATGGCGCCCCCCGCTGGCAGTGGCTGTGTCATCCTGAAGTGAGTATTGTCTCTGTTTGTTTACTCAGGAGATGGGAAAGGGTGCGGAAGACATTAGTCTGACATCCAGTTGGAAAAGGGAGATAGCAATGAGGGAGGGAGGTGTGACCCTTTACTTACCCCACTTTGCCATTAAAGGGACAGTTCTTGTCCTGAGGTGAGTGACATAGTAATAGTACCACTAAATACAGTATAATCTGTCCGCCATAGGCAGTCTTTCTGATGCGGTCCAAACCCAGGCCTGGCTGGATGGGCAGTTTGCAGGAAGTTGGTAACAGCGCTTAACTAAAGCTGGTATTTCAATGCAGCAGGATCTATGGCAGGGCTCTCGGGACCAGTTGGTGGGGCCCTTGGTGCTGGCATGGTCCTCAGGGCCGACGCAGTCCTAGGGCCCAGCTGATTGGGGCTGTTGGTGCTAGAGGGGACTTTGGGAACACTGGGGTCCTAGGGGCCAGCCAGCAGGGACCTCAGTGTTGGTGAGGTCCTAGGGGCCAGCAGGGACCTCAGTGTTGGTGAGGTCCTAGGGGCCAAGAGGACCCTCAATATCAGTGGGGGAGAGCATTGGGGTCTGTCAGGGATATCAGAGATCTTCCTTGGTGTGATTAGGGTCATCTGCATTACAGCAGTGTCCAGTTCCTGCTCCATGGACCTTCGTTCCCAGATTGCCCACGATGAGTAAGACGTGAATCTCTGTGCTCTGCCTCTGGGCCGGTGGCATCATAGACTTTGGGATACTCTCCCCAGCAGGAGAAAGCAGAGGGTAAATGGAGGAGAGAAAAGGGAGTGGGGGGCGGGGGGGGCACCACAGTTTGCAACGTAAAGTTGAGGGACTCAATTAAATTGCTGTTAGATGGTGCCACTGGAGCAGAGCAAGTCCATTTTCAGGATGGCACTTGATTGCATGGGAGCGGATGGCAGAGAGAGACCCTTTCATGAAGAAGCATATCACAGTGCTCCTTATAAAAGCTGCTGAGGAGACCTGGCCAGCTTGGTCTGGGGCTGCAGCTGGTTTGCTTGAAAATGCCTCGCCGACACCGAGGTCTCAGATATCAGAGCCAACTGCAGGATTGTCCGTGGTGTGATTAGGGCCATCGTCTCATACAGGTTAGCATGGACCAGTCATGAGTGCCACAGCAGTACAGTAGACTGGTTTCTCCTGAGAGTATTAGCGCTACGTACAGCACACGGAATCACACACTAGCTGGAGGGCTCCGTAGGCCTTGAAGCAGTTTAATGGCTACTTAAATTATTCCTCCCAAGTGAAACACGTAACAGGACTGTAATTAATACAAATGAGCATTTATATGTGCAGTGTTCGCTTTTATTATTCAGCTTGCGAAAGAGAGCAACATGAAGTGAGGCTAAATGGCTTTATAAATGCTATATTACAAACATTAAGCCCCCTTAGCTATGGTAGGGATCATCATCTACCTGAATTATAATAGATAGACACTGCATCACCCCGGGCATTTTAGTATGAGAAATAATACCATCTAAGCAGGATATTCTGTTAAACGAAGACTATGAGCATCTCTCTGGTAAGGACACTTCACGCTTGATGCGGCTTTCCTGGAGGACACGGCTCCATGCTTGTGATGGTGACTAATTAGCGTTTAATGTGCAGTTTCCCTAAGATCTCCAAGGTAACGTTGCTCTGTAAATTCCAACAACGAATACAATTCACCTAATTCTTTATACATATGGAGATATTTTGAATGACCGGTCTTTATTAGGCAACAACAAAACTGATTTAAAAGTTGCGCACCTGTCGTACATACACACACACACACACACACACACACACGTGGGCACGCGCATGTAGGGTAAACATATCCTTATGGGGATCATTTCAAAGGGAAAAATGCTAAGGCTAAGTATGACAACCTTAACCCCTACCCAGCCCTAACCATAACCATAAGTAACCAAACAAAATACAAGAGTTTTTG
>JAODUD010000008.1:21839556-21855374 GCA_026784285.1 Stomatorhinus walkeri | reverse complement strand
TCAGGTGTGTTAAATGAGGGGAAACCCAAAAATGTGCAGGACTCTGGCCCTCCAGGACTGGAGTTTGAGACCACTGACCTAAAGCATCATTCGTGTGAGATAAAGAGCAAAAGCATCAATTGTGTGGAAGCACTTCACATTAAAAGAGAATAAAAATACAGTCGTCTGTCAGTATTGCAAAGCAGAACTCAAATATCTGCAATGCAAATACATCTTAAAAGAAGACGGGTTTGACGGACTCACCCAGTAATGCATAATTAGCTATAGATATGTGACATTTAGCCTTTAGCCTAATTTACTTTCTACGATTCCTGTATGTCAAAATAATTGCTGCTAAAACGAAGGTTAGACCTGTCACTGAGCCACATCACCTTACATAATACAGTACATAATAACCATATTATTTTTTAAAAACATATTGTCTGTGTTATGGCTGAACGATACTGGAAAACGTTCACATTGTGACATTTGAAGTTTTTGCGATATTTAGGAGTAGAAAACTAACTATACAGTACAGCCATATAGAACTTATTTACCAAGAGTTTGTCAAATTAGTTGATGGTGTTGCCGTGAGTTGTGTCAGCAAACATAAAGCACTGCTGACAAATCACTTGCTCAGTATCGACTGCATGGAATATAAAATATTTCCATTTAGAGAAAGACGAATATCTTTTTGTGAGCAGTTCTTGTTCACTTCCCTCCTCTTCGCTTATTTTTGTTTAATTTCTCACAAACAGGCCACGCGTTCTGTGAATGAATCACTTAGCAAGGACCAGAACAATTATGACTGTCTCAGAGTGTGCATGCAGAGATCATGCTAAAATTTTAGACTGATTTTTTTAAAAATTGATAACGTTGAAAAGGAGCCATCATTAAAATTCCAATACTTGCTATGTTTAGCTTCTTGTGACTGAGTAAAAATGTTTTAGCACTCATTGATGGTTTCAACCCAGCAGATTATTGTAGTCCTTGCAGTGTGACAATTGCATGAGTACGGTTATCCGAGTATAATCGCACCTGGACATTTGACATCAGTTGTATCACTCCGCTTTACGGGTGTATATAAAGACCGTTACATATGTCTCATCTCCACCAGCACAGAGCCATTGCTGGGCTGTTTCTTGCTTCGTGCCTTTTGAGAACCTGCCCGCGTTTCCACCTGTTCCAAAATGAATGTAGGCGGAAGTGAGAGTAAAGTAAGGGTTCATATATTTTCTGTTTTGATGGATTTATTTTGATCTATTTTGGATGTTAAGTTTTTATAAGCTGTTGGGGCGAAAAAAAATGTTTTCAGAGAATGACTCCTTGTGCTGTGTGTCTATTGCCTACATCCATTTTTGTCTCTGTAAAGGCTCCCTGTCTGTGTCAGTGAGTTTATTCTTTAATCACTTGTTGTTTTGTCTTTTTTAGTAAAAGAGTGCTAAAAACCAAACTTTGCTGTCCGCCTTATGATCTCTTCATCACTCGAGTGCCGCAGTATTTTATTTATTAGACCTGCGGCATGTTTTTAATTTAAGCTGGCTAGTTCTTTCACTGCTGGCACCGGCAATATTAGACAACATGATATTGGTTACAGACTGAATTTCCCTGGTATGCAGAAGGTTTGGAGCGATAGCCCGTCCCACTTTTGCTGACGTTACAGGAACTATTTTTCTTTGCAGAGGCCTGTAAATGTTAAAGTAAATAAACAAAGCCTTGTGTCTTATTACTGTTGCCTTATAAATGCTACTCAGTGAACTGTTGTATAAAAGCAATAACATACTCGATGTTGTGTGGTTGCACTCCCAGTATATCACAGCCTGCAGCCTTGTGCCTACGACTGATTCACAGCTGTGATATATTGGAGTACAACCATATTCCTTCTCGTATATTATTGCTTAATTATATTATATTGGTTCTCTGCTATGGGCTGGCACCCCGTTCTGGGCCGTTCCCTTTTTTGTGCCTCATGGTCCCCCTCACCCCTGTCAAAGTCCCCCTCATCATGGCCGTCTCTTTTTGTTTAAGTGGAGCCGTACGATGTCACTGACGCTGGACCCGGCTGTAACTCATCACCGTCAGCGCAGCCATCGGCGTGTTCAGGCTTTCATTGTTACCCTTGTGATGGTATAATTTAGTCCTCTCCACAGAACGTTGTACAGCAGTAGTAATTATTTAGCTTTGAATCTATGAAATATATAGTTCATTGGTGGAAAATCTCCTGAATTCCCCTAACTAGCATGTAATCATCATCTACTTACAATCACACTTGTTCTGTTTGGTTCCAGCTAGTCGTTGCTCCGTTCAGCCCTGGAAGGCAGGATGCTGGATTCATTGATGGAGGATTGAAGGTTTTTTAAAAAGCATGGGATTGGCCTTAATGACTCCTCCCCCAGGGGATTTTAGATTGTGATGTGTTGTGGTAGCGTCCTGTGTTCCTGGGGTCCATTCCTGGGGAACACTTGGACGCACAAGTGGAGTGTATTGTGATCAGGAGTGACACTCTGCGGTGTTCATACAGTATATACAGCAATGGCCAGTCGGCCCCTGTGCTGCCATCTACTGGCCGCCACTCAGCGCTATGGGCATGCTAAATAGGCTTTGTTGGGATGGTGATGACCTGAGCACATGACAGGTTGCAAAGCTGCCCTTCCATAGGGACTTCAGCTGTAAAACCCACACAGCTAAGTATCAAATTACACAATTAGGACTTGACAGGAGCTCTACTGTAATACTGAAAAGCAGGAAGCAGGCAATCAGCACTGGTACAACAGGGCTGAGCCTCAATGCAGGCCTGCTGGATGTAGAGGGATTGACCTTACATTGTGTGCAGTAAGCATTCCTGTGAAGATGTGCATATGGTTTGTCACGCTGTAAATTGCAAAGGAAAATGGAATGCTGAGATGTTGTGGTAGCCCAGTGCACTGGAAAGCCGCCTGTTACTGCTTTCATATGCATTACATTTGTTTTGTTTTCAAAGGGAAGGCAGTGCATCGATTTCTTAGAACGCCTGAATGTCTGCGTCGCTGCTTTCTGTGTCTTATAAGCAGAGCTATGGATTTTGCACAGATGGAAACAACATTACATCATTCGACTGGCAAATTTATTTGCTATTATGCATAATAGCAGTGGGTATTTTCATGGCATAATTTCCAAGATTAAAGTAGCTGTATCAAAGGGAGATTTTGTACAGCACAAAGCACAGGCTGGTTATCATGGTTGTATCTCCTTCTCCTTTGGGTCCGAGATGCACTCCCATCGTTAGATTTGATCTCCTTCAAAGACCACGCTTAGGTGAAAAGGGGAACTCTCTCCCACACAAAAGGTTTTTCCATAGGGTGCAGTTTCTGATGTTTTACTGAGGGTCAGAAGAGAACAGATCAGAGAAGGAAGACAAATACACTAGAACAAGTTTTATATATATATATATATATATATATATATACGGACACATTTTATATATTCATTTCTATGAAGAGATTGCAAAGTGATATAGACTTCTTGGTGTGTGTCTGCATTTGTACCCATGTCGGTTGATGGAGCTGTTCATGGGAGGGGTGCATTTTACAGTGAAATGTGGGTCAAGCTGAAGAGTACAGAGACTTTATGGAGGTGACCGCTGGTCAAGGCAGGCTGTTCCCCAAAGACTTTGCAGGACAGGACAGCAGCGCTTCCAGGCCAGCAACATCTGGAGATGTTATTTAGCTGTATAAGATTACATGAGGGGGGGAATTAGCCAGCCAGCGCTCTGTGGCTAATATCAACGGCTTTTATCATTGCTTGTTGCTGCAAGGGTACTTTTTAGTGTACAGGCGGGTTGTGCTGGCTTTCGGGCATTTATCTTCCAGAACCAAAGCTGGGTGAGGTGAATGCAGTCAAGGTTTGTCTGTTGAAACGTACCAGGAATGTGAATGAGGTTCCAAAATATATATAGAGAAGAAAAATATAACACTTATAATTTTGCTCCCATTTTGCAGCAGTTTGGAAACAAGAAATATGGGATTTACAAAACCTATTTCTTTGGCAAATAAAAAAGGCTTTTGTTACTATTTAATGTATTGTGTTTCAAGGCACAAAGGCATGGACAGAGAGTTGGGTTGAGGTCTCAAAGAGGCATGATTATTTTAAAATGCGAAACTACAGCAAGCTCGAGGGGAACGAATACGGAACCAAAAAACAGAACCCAGTAACAGTGGCACAGAGGGTCGGCACAAACTTGCAAGGGAGCAGGTGTCCAGTAGCAACGGCGTCCTCGTGTGGTAGCGGTACCTGGACTGAGAGAATGGAGGAGAGAGAGAGTGAGTGGGTGGGTGGGGGGGCGACCGGTGTCCGGTGAGAAAAGCAAAAACCTCAACCCAGCGATACAAGGGTAGGCGGGGAAAACGCCCACCCAGGACCCAGAAAACAAGTCATGGGGCAAGTCCAGGATTGGGTTCAGTCTGCATGCAGTCGGACCCCCGGCACTCTGGATCAGCACACGGATGTCAGGCAGCATCACACAGATGCTGAAGAGTGGATGATTCCACAGGCCACAGTCAACTGGCTGATGGACTCTAAGGAGACAAATGGTGTTCTGCCGAGATACAGATACAGGAATTGTTTGCTATGAGCTGCCTTGTTTTTTGGGGTGTCTGCAACAAAGGGAGCCATGAATCAATTTCCCTTCTCAGATTTCCATTTATTAATTTATTTTCAATAAAATCGTTGAGTTTAAGTTGAGTTTTGTGTTATTTTTTTTGTTCAGTATGTATATACAGTACACTCACTGGTCTCTTAGTTTAGTGGGCCTGTTCAACTGCTTGTTGAATCAAATATCTAATCAGCCAATCATTGGACTATGAAAGATTGGGAAAATGTTGCCATTTTCAGTAAACAACATGAAAACACGGATCCATCCTGCATTGTAACAGCAATTTATACTGCTGCTGGAGTGTGATGGGGTGGGGCGTATTTTCTTAGCACACTTTGGGCCTTTTAGGTCCAACTGAGCATCAGTGCCACAGCTTACTGGAGTCCTGTTGCTGACCATGCCCATCCCTTCATGACCACACTGTACCCAGCCTGTAATGACTACTTCCAGCAAGATGACGCGCCCCATGCCACAAAGCTCGTATCATCCCAGACTTCATGTACTCCACTGGCCTCCACAGTCACCAGATCTCAGTCCAACAGAGAACCAGTGGGATGTGGTTTACTGGGAGATTCACATCATGAAGGTGTAGATGCTGTCATGGCAGCATGGACCAACGTCTCTGAGGAATGTTTCAAGCACCTTTACTGCCCAGAATTAAAGTGGTTCTGAAAGCAGGGGGGGGTCCAACCTGGTACTAGCAAGACAGCCTAATAACATGGCCAGTGTGTGTGTGTGTGTGTGTGTGTGAGTGGGTATAGCTTACTTATGGGGACACAATGTGATGAATAGCCATTTTTTTCTCTTATGGGGACCAGTTTCCAGGACATTCAATACAAATCAACTTTTTGAAATTGATGTTCCTTCAGGAATATGTAAAGCAGACTAAAATGTATTGTTCTCTATTAATTCTTTAAAAATAAGATTTAATTTTGTTTGAAACTACATTTTACAAGGACTACAAGTGTGAAAGTTTTTGTCTCTTCCTCATGCTAAATATGAAGTCTTTCATACCCACTGTATTTCCTTGGTATTTATTTCCTATGTTTGTTTTTATAGCACTCTTAGCGTATTCATACATAATTATTCCAGAGTAACTTGTGAGAAAAACAACTAATATATGACCTTCAAAAACGAGAGCTACATTTTTTTCAGCTTTGTACCCAGTTATCGAAAGTAGTGGTGTTGAAGTAAACACAGTTTGGTAGATATTTATGCTTTGTTGGGATTAACTCCATTACTCAACAACAATGCATGGTGTGGGCTGTTCTCAATTGATTTCTGCAGCATTAAAAGATAAACAGACATCACCTTGGCCACACTTGCCGCTTATTTCAGGCAGTATTTAGCTGCTTGTTCTGTAGATTCTCCCATAGCTCCAGTCATGCTGTTACGATGTGCCACTCAGAGAGTAGGAAATGCGCAAGATCAAGTATCCATGCTGTGTCCTCATGTTTACAGGACGTGCCAACCATTGGTCAGCCATAATCGGGGCATCCCACTCAAAGAATTATGTGCTTTGGGAGTACGGGGGCTACGCCAGTGAGGGGGTCAAGCAGGTGGCTGAATTGGGCTCACCCGTCAAGATGGAGGAGGAGATCCGCCAGAAGGTAAGATTTCGAGGATGTGACCCGTCGGTGGTAATGAGCTGCGTATGAGGGTGTGACTGTTTTTCACTGTCAGACATACATGCATCTTTCAGAGGTAAGAGTTCACTGGGAAAAAGCAAGCAATGTCAGCCAAACCCATGCTGGCCATAAAGACTTAGGCCTGGTTATTTGTTTTCTTTTAAAACTGATCTTCATGATTTCTTTTAGGTTGTTCCTCTGGTGCCCCAGCCATGATTTAGTAGGATGTGTGTGTCAAAGGCTGATCAGTTAATGGAGGGGGCTTCTGGCATCTTAATTAGACACATTAGTCAGTATCGGCTCATCTCAGCTCTGCTGCAATTTAATGTTCATTTTCTGTGTTTGAATGAGAGGGGATGACAATGTGCAAAGTGGCAGAGAGGCGCAGACCAGGCAGACACAAGCAGGGTGTCATCGGTGTGCAGAGTGCAGGAGGGACAGACCAGGCAGACCGACAAGCAGGAGGTCATCGGTGTGCAGAGTGCAGCAGGGACAGACCAGGCAGCCCACAGAGCGCAGAGGTCTTAAGTGCGGCAGTGTCACAGAGGTCAGGGAAGGTGGTGCCAGACGGCTATGTTATGCACGTATCTGTTCGTGTTTCCCACAGTGCTATGAGCAACAGCGGCTAATCGAGGCATGTTCCAGCCCACGGGCAGACCCGTCCTGCAACATGGCCTCACCTATGCGGTCAGCCAGAATATTAACGGCAAATATGAATGTCAGACAGCAGCAACGTGGGTAGAACCACAGGCTCATACCCGGGACTTGAGGTTTTGAATAGTACCTCCACGCTGTGTGTGTGTGTGTGTGTGTGTGTGTGGTCCAGGTATACATTACATTGTGGAGACACTTGGTACTTGTATTTTGTTTGGATACTTATTGTTAAGGTTAGGGCTGGGTAGTGGTTAAGGTCGTCATTTTTGAGATTAGGGTTTTACCCATAGAAATGAATAGTCCCCACAAAAACATAAGTACAGGTCTGTGTGTGTGTGTGCGTGCTGGGGGTGGGATGCATGTTCTCCATTTCCTTCATCCAGCCATACAGAGACCTGTGGTTAGGTGAAGCTGTCTTCGTGTGGCCATGTGAGCATACGCCCCGTGAAGGTATGCGCTACCCTGTGATAGCCTATCCTGCCTTGTCCTGTGAGGACATATCCTGCCCTGTCCTGTGATGGCCTATCCTGCCCTGTCCTGTGATGGCCTATCCTGCCCTGTCCTGTGATGGCCTATCCTGCCCTGTCCTGTGAGGGCCTATCTCTGTGCTATCATATGCAGCGCAAACGTGCTTGTGGGCCAAGCGTGATCACGGTCTCCTTACACGTTTCACCAGAAGCTCGGCACCTGCCACCTTTCCAAATGGCACGCTGACTCAGTTTTTTGGCACAAATGAAGCTATAATTTATCCCAGTGACCTCTGTAAAAAGACTCACTTCCCTGTTTCCTGCAGAAAGTAAGCATTTTTTAATTCAGTGCATGGTTTCAAACAAAGAAAGTTCGGGTAGCTTTCTGTAGCTGAGGTTCAAGTTAGCAGCTTGGGAATTCCTCGTGTTGGGGGGGTGGTCTGATAAAATAACACATGTTAGAAATGAGATAGAAATAGTCACCTCACGGTGCAGGAGCGATGTACTGCGGTGGTAACCAGTGGTGGTTATTGTTCTCCCAGCTTGTTTAATGATATCGTGAGGTGACGTCACGCCATGATGAAATCTTAGTGCCTGAATAGCTTTGTTACTATCAGATCAATAAGAGCCCTGATTACCTCACTGGAAATAAAGCAGTACATCGGTTATAAATGTCCATGGGACTCGCACCTAAAAGAGGATTAACAGTGTGCAGGGGTGTGTGTGCAGAAGGCATGTGCTTGAGGCGTGTGCGGCCCATGTGCAAGAGAGACATGTGTGGGAGGTGTGTGTGGGGGTGTGTGTGTTTGTGTGTGGCAAGAGCAGGATGCATGTGTGGGAGATGTGTGTGTGTGGGAGTTTGGGTTGTGAGTGGTGTCTAGGAGATGTGTGCGGGAGGTGTGTGTGAGGGGCTCGTGGGGACATGTACAGAAGGCTTGTGCAGGAGGCTTGTGTGGGAAGTGTTTGCAGGTGTGTGTGAGGGGAAATGTGTACTGGAGGCATGCATGTGATGGGTGTGCACGGGAGATGCATGTGGTCAGGGTGTGCGTGATAACCAGTTCTTTCATTCACTGTTAATTAAGTTGTTGGGTTATCTGGTGCTTTCATAGTGTGCTCTTAGCCTTCTGCTATGATAACAGAGTTTCAGAAGTCTTCAGACTGCTGTGATAATAAAGATTCAGATGCCCTCTATCTGCTGTGAAAACAGAGATTCAGATGCCCTCAGATGACTGTGGTAACAGAGATTCAGCTGCCCTCTGTCGGCTGTGACAACAGAAATTCAAACGCCGTCAGTCTGCTGTGGTAACAAAGGTTCAGCTGCCCTCTGTCTACTGTGATATCAAAGATTTGAATACCCTTAGTCTGTTGTGGTAATAGAGATTCATGTGTCTTCAGTTTGCTGTGATAACGGAGATTCAGGCTCCCTCAGACTGCGATGATAACGGAGATTCAAATGCCCTCAGTCTCCTGTGACACCTTTTGTCTGCTGTGATAGTTTCAGATGTCCTTAGTCTGCTGTGAAAACAGAGATTCGGATGTCCTTAGTCTGCTGTGACAACGGAGATTCAGACACCCTTGGTCTGCTGTGATAACAAATTCAGATGACCTCAATGTGCTGTGGTAGCAGAGATTCAGATGCCCTTGCTCTGCCATGATAGCAGAGATTCAAATGCCCTTGGTCTGCTGTGATAACAGAGATTCAGACACCCTCAGTCTGTTGTGAAAATAGAGATTCAGACACCCTCAGTCTGCTGTGAAAACAGAGATTCAGACACCATCAGTCTGCAGTGATGAGAGATTCAGATGCCCTTGGTCTGCCATGATAGCAGAGACTCAGATGACCTCAGTCTGCTGTGACAACAGAGATTCAGACGCCCTTTGTCTGCTGTGATAACAAATTCAAAATAACCTCAATCTGCTGTGGTAGCAGAGATTCGGATGCCCTTGCTCTGCCATGATAGCAGAGATTCAAACGCCCTCGGTCTGCTGTGATAACAGAGATTCAGACACCCTCAGTCTGCTGTGAAAACAGAGATTCAGACACCATCAGTCTGCAATGATAAGAGAGATTCAGATGCCCTTGCTCTGCCATGATAGTAGAGACTCAGATGCCCTCAGTCTGCTGTGATAACAGAGATTTAGCTGCCTTCTGTCTGCTGTGATAACAGAGATTCAGATGCCCTTGGTCTCCTGTGATAATTGAGATCCAGGCACCCTCAGTCTGCAGCGATAGCAGAGACTCAGATGCCCTCAGTCTGCTGTGATAACAGAGATTTAGATGCCCTCAATCTGTTGCCACCCCTGACATCTGAAGCCCTGCCCGTTTGCAACCTCCCATTCTGGGTAATTCTGAATCTGACCTTGGCTAAATCCACATAAAGGTGAAGACAGCAGTATGGATTCAAGGGCAGCTTGAAGACGCTCCGTGACTTTTTAAAGACACAAAGAGGTCTTTCCTCAAGGTAGGGTAGGAGAGCTAATTCATGAACAGCGTACCATCAACTGCAGGAACCGTGAAAATATTTCCAATATCACTGTACATACTTCTCCTCTCTGCTGATTGTAGAATATTTTTAAAAGGTTTTTCTATATAAAGCTATATAAAGGGTTTATTCTCAAACACACCAAAACTCATTAATACTATCTAATATTATGCCACTATAAATGATGTGCTGTTATTGACGATCTTACTTGCCAATAGCTGGATTATTTTATTGAAATGATTATTATCGAACTATTATTATTATTATTATTATTATTATTTTACTTCCTTAAATAACATCCAACACAGGAAGTGGAAGTATCTGTAACAAAATGATGGCCTTGGAATGTGTTATATCTCTCTGGGTGCAGATGGAGAAGGCAGGCGCAGTAGCCATGTTTATCGTCATGCTGAGAAGTCAGAGAGCCCTGGAAAAACCGAGAAAAGGGGGCTTTGGCTCCAATTAAATCCATAAAAACTGTAACATCCCACAATGGTAGCGTCAATTATTAAGCACTTTACCACCAGTGAAACACAGAAAACTTCTGCCAAGAGCAGAATGGAAGCTACCAGAGCTACTGTAACATGAGCGTCGACAGTGGAGATGGCAGCAGCAAGGCTCACTTCAGGTGCCATGTTTCACATCCCGAGTCCAGAAGCTGCATCACATGGCATCAGTTGCATAAGTGTGACACCATTGCCTGATATTAGGTGACAAAGTACAAAGCAAGTAGAACAGATCTGGCAAAATATACAGGAACATGCTGAAGGGAGGGAGTGCTGTGGTTTGGGATTACAGCCATTGTGAGATGCACTAAATGGCCCATTCTGTATTTAGTATGTGGCTGTAATGACCTATGGACCCTGAAGCCTGTGTGAAGAAGGAGTCATTAACTTAATTACCCGCTGAAACATTTTGACTAAAGCTAAAACTTTCTGGACAGAGAAGAAAAGAGGTCTTTTTTATTCTCACTGTTCCCATACTTTTTGAAGACCTCTATTAAAGTTTCATTTGATTTTTCCCATTTGAAAAGAAGTGTTCTGACATTATTAGTTCTGTGCTGAGAACTATTCCGTCAAAGTAGGGGTGGGTGATTTTCACGATTACATCATTTAATTCAAGTTTGAGTTTTAACGTGACGTGCAAAATATCAAAATCAGGGTATTACATTAAAATGTGAGTGAATGCTGCAGTTTAACACTTTTTTCAAGCAATAAAGAATTCACCATTTGGCCAGACTAATGCCTCCGCCCCAGAGCTCCACTGCGCCCTCTGTCAGCTTCTCTGTGAACTTGCAGGCTGAAGTTCTTGTCTTAATGAGTTTCTAACATAACATCACTGTAATTCCGCCACATCTCTATGGAACTGGATTGGAATGGATTAACGCTGAGCACACCGATGTACAGCATAGAGGTAGCAGATAAAAGCTGATCACGACCCAAAGTGGAACCACGATAAATTCATTGTCAGGGGCAGTGGGATAGGAGCACTGTATGAGAGGTGGCAGGAAGCAGAAATCGGGGGCCACACAAGAAAAAACACCCGGTGGGACGGGGGTCACATATGAAATGCCGCAGGAAGCTTATATTGGGCCCCCCCCCCCCCCCATCCCGTAAGGAAAAACACCAAGTGGGACGGGAGTCACGTGTGGAATACTGCAGGAAGTCCAAATAGGGGACCCCCGTAAGACAATCAAAATAATAAAAACGTAGTCTCTCTTATCACATTGCCCTGTCCCATCTCTTAGTCCAAAATGACCCCCCCGGTGCCCTAAAGAACGTATATCACTTATTTACCGTATTTAGAGTACAATACTGGAATGCGTGTTCCACAACGCAATGAGGTACCTTATTTATAGAGGTCAGGAGGGCTGATCTGTCCCAAGGGAGACCTAGTACTCAGTTTCTCTTTCTGGTTCTTAACCAAGTCCAGAAGAGACCTCATGGATAACTCTGTTGTGATAACAGAGATTCATATGCCCTCGGTTGGGCTGAGCTGAGTCTGGCTCACTAAGTGAAGCAATTTTGTTTTGTTTCTGCAGACCTTTCAAAGGCTCGGTTCCTTGCTTCCTGCCTCCTGGTGATATATTATACTTTACACTTCACTTACTTTGGCCAGTATTACCCTGATAATGAAGAACCTCAGTGTGGTATTTGTCTGCAGTGCTACTCGTTTTGCCTGGTAATTTGTATGTTTGGATAGCTAACAAAGGGCACAGTATGTACTTAATGAGAAATGTCCTGAAAGGCTGTCTGCAGAAATCGCTCGCCTGCATGAAGATGCGCAGCAAATTCACAGAGAGTCTTCCGGCTGATGCTGAAATCTCCATTTGCTCTGACGCTCTGCGTCAGTTTTTATTTGGGTGCAGTCAATATCCCAAAGGTTTTGTCATACAACGAAGACCATGCTGCCAGAGTCAGCAGTGAGAGAAAATCATCTTGCACGAATATTTTACAGGAAAATGCTATGCAGTATTAATCTAAATGATGTTTCCACTTAAAATATAAGGATATAATTTTTCTCAGTAGGAATGGATGAACTGCGCACCCCCCCATGCTGGGGTCCCCATACCATGTGCCCTGCATGTCCCGGCATGACCTTCAGGTTCACCATGTTTGCACATGGTCATTTTGTGGTGACACACTCTGCCTGCGGTCACCCAGCCCACTGAGACTCAAGTTACCAACTGAACCACAGAGACCTCAGATCTGTGCTCACTGCTTCCTTCTTTCACTCCAGCGGCTCCTTTTGATGTCTAACATCTGCGGGCTCAGGGATGCTCAGCTTCTTTTAAGTGGTTTGTCTCCCACGGCAAAGTGCACCTTTTCTCTTCTGCTGGTTCCCCGCAAATCAAGCCTCAGCCTGGACGAGTTTTTAGTAACAAACGTTGCATTCTTCCCCTCCTGATGCCATCCTGACAGCTTGGATCATCCTGAGTTTTAGGCTCTTTCATAAAGAATGACAAAAGGAAGGAGGAAAATGCTTCAGCAGACAGTAACTCCCCCCAACCCCCCCCACCCCAGTTTTTAAAGCAACTCTTACAGAACCAGAATCTATCTCTGCTGGCAGGCAGCATTGTAGCTGTTTGCCTGTCATTTAACGCAATAGCACAAGACATGATGACAGCATGTATATTGATTGGCCTCTGATGTTTCTGAAGCCTTAATTCTGGCTCTGACATGCAGAGGCAGACAGCAGCATTATTAATGTATTTGAGAACTTCATTAAAAACCACACAATTCCATCTGCTCCGCAATGCTCCTCACACCATCACCTCATTGTGTTGTCGTGAGTCGCCCTGATTAGGCATCAAAAAAAGAAGCCTTGAAAGTATTAGCGGTGGACCTACCCTAGCTGCCAAATCTGCAGAGATGCGGCTAGAATGGATGTAATATTGTGGCACCAGGGAGACATCATACACTGTTCCCACACTTCACCGTGGGTGAAGTTCAGTGAGTAGGTCTAGTTGAAAATCAAATGATTTCTCTCACTAAAAATGGACGCGAGCTTTCTAGCATGGAGAGTGAGTATGATTGCATCTTATCACGTCAGGCTGTAGCACTTAGGGAACAAATGTGTTTAAACAGTGTCTTTCAGTGTTGATTGGAATCAAACGCCTGCCCTGTGAGCTGGACTCTGGGAAATGCAATGAATATCAATCGGCCAACCTACTGTGAGCCTTTGCTGCTGCAGCCTATAACCTGAGAGATTGGCTCTGGAACCTGTTAGGGAGGTTTTCATTGGTCCCCGAGCTTGTCATAGGATCTCATTGGCCCCCAGAGGCTGATAGGGAGGCTCCCATTGGCCCCAGACCCTGTCAGGGGGGCTCTCATTGGACACTGAGTCCATTAGTGTGGATTATGCATCTGCTCCACTGGATAAGTGTGGGCTAGAATACAAGAACATCAGGAAGAATCCCCACCTGTGCCTAGAGCTTTTGCTTACTGCAGCCAGGATGGTGAATTATTAGGATGCGTATGAGACATGAGAAACTGTAGAAGCAGCAGATAGGAAGCCTGTACCACCCCTTTTTCTGCCTTAAAGTGGTTTTTAATAGCTTGACCTGGGAGGAATTAAATAGGCAGCCATGGAGTAATTAATCAATTTAAAAAGCCATCATAAGAGCTTGGCTCAGCTTAAAGGTCTTTCACGCTTGTCTTTTTGAAAAGCCATGAACAGAGAAACAAATAAAGACGTGAAAATTCCCTGCTGTGGTGCATAGTACAGCAGTGAAACGTCAATAGATTATGACACAGACCACCGAAACCTCTAGCTGTGGCCCATGAGCATTGCAGAGTATTGGATTGTTTTTTGGAGGTTGGAGCCTTTCAGGTCACCTTTGAAACCAACCTTCAAGCCTACACACTTCTGGGGAGTGAGTTTATTAATAGACGTATGTGCTGGGTTATTGTTAGGTAATGTGCTGTCCCCGTCTTCAAGAGAATGCTATGCTTGGCAGGTGGTATTTAGGTCGGTACTGGAAGTAGTGGCTGAAGAAAATCCCACAGAGGAAGCTTGGAATAATTAAGATACTACTGCAGTCCTAAGCCATACAACCTCAAGCTAAACACCTTCATGAAATGAGCCACACATCGCTGTGCATCTCGCATAATTAATGCAATAGTCCTTTAATGAACGGCAAAGACCAGAAGATTTCTGCACCACTAATTACAAGGCTTCGAGTGTTTATCAGCGTTAAATAAGTCATAATGTTTCTGCAGAAGCGGTCTCAGATTGTGGGAAATTGGGGACATTATTTTGCATAAATGACATGAGAGCCTGGAAGTAAACATCATGCGGCTAATGCTGTTGGTTCAGTGATTGTTTATGATTTCATTCGATGGCACCTCGATGCAATCAGTGAGAAAAGGTGGTCATGACTGGTTAACTCCCTGTCTTGCCAGCAGGTGCTCTGCTCTCTTACCGTCACTTGAAGATGCTGCTAAGTTGCAGAGAAGATGGTGCTCCTCTTAGCAGGTCTTACATGACAGCAGAGAGAGTGTCACTGTATGGCTGCTTTCAGCACGGGGCTGACTAACAGTGGACCTGTGGTTGTTTTGAAGCCACCAGACTCACTGGAACTGGGCAGAGTAACTGGAGAGATAGAGGTGCTTCTGATCGTGCGGAACTGGGATTAGTCTGCAAGTGGATTTCTATGGCCAGAGGAGCACAGATGGTCTGGAAGGGAAGGAGGGATCTAATTTCAGATGTGTTCTGAGCCCTTACATTTGCCTTAACTAGCTCTTATTTACTTAAACAATTTTATCTCTCAGCCCTATTAGGGGCAATTAAAAAGACAGCCAGCATAAGAGGAATTTTTCCTACCATACTTGTGAGCTACATCTGTGCATTTTTGCTATTGCTTTTTCCACATTCCATAACACCTGTGCAAGGAATCCATTTAGAAAAAAAATTCTTGAAAAAGATAACATTATATATTTATAAATATTAGTAATGATAATTAGCTTTATTTAATGCCTTGTTTTCAGTTATACAGATATAGGTACTAATGGGTAATAATCGGTTTTATGTTCCAATCACGGTATTATTTTGCATTTTGCATCTTTGTTACATCCTATGCTGTGATGAGGTCTGTGTAGGCAGAGTGTCAGGCGGCAGCTGTTGAGCTGTGGAGGTCACTGGAAGTACAGATATTTGGAGAAGATGAGGCCCGGCATGTCGGAGCCCACAGTAACATGGTCTGCGGAGTACCTGCTGACACACTGCAATACGCTTCATGGTCTTCTGCATGATCATGGACGCGGAAATGCATGACCTGTGATTTATCCATCCAACTTCCAAGCTTTTATGTGGGACAGAGTGTTGGGGGGCTTGGTGCCGGTGCCAAGCTGCACAGGGCATTTAGCTGGACTGAGCCTTGGCTGGGATTGCAGTCCATTCACACACACACACACACACACACACGCACACACATGTAGGGTAAACATATCCTTATGGGGACCGCTCATTCATTTCT
>JAODUD010000008.1:21795253-21809365 GCA_026784285.1 Stomatorhinus walkeri | reverse complement strand
CATATCCTCTGCAGGGTGACGAGGTTCTAACTGTCATCAAAGCGAAGGCGCAGTGGCCAGCCTGGCAGCCCCTCAATGTGTAAGTAGCTGCGACCAAAGTCCATCCTTATCCGCCAGCGATTGCTTCTGCCTGCTGCCCCATTAGAACGGCGCCAGAGAGGCTGGCAACCAGTGCCCTACCGAAAATGACCCTTGCAGTGTGTTCTGTAACCCTTGGCCCCCCTTACTCCTTACCATTACTGGCACAAAGGAGAGCTGGGAGAGTTGAGACAGATCTTTGCTAATCAGCACAATACAGATACCAGCAGGAGGCAGGTTCATGTTCAGCCCCCACACCCTCTTCTGATTGGCCGGCGGGGAATCCCCCTGGTGACTCGACACAAGCCTTACTGTCTATGGCTGCTAAACTGCATGTTAACGTTGTAAAATGGAGAAACACCAAAGTACTGCGATACTGAGGGATCTCTTGAGTGCTACACAGATGATCTGCGTTTATGTGCTTGCTGAACATAATTAGTTAACAATGAAACATTAAATGCATGTAAAGCCTTCTGGAACAGCATGTCCAAAACGTCAAAGGGAACATCAGTGACTGTCCAAAGCCAGAAGGCCACACATGATTAGTGCTCGTTCAGTCACCGGCGGAATCTACTCATTTTCCTGCATCTGCAAACACCTGACGGCACCGAGAGGTCTGCCAGCATACAGCTACGGCCCACTACAGGCTGGTCTGTATCTGCAGACCTTGACGGGCCTTCGCTCTGCTGGCAGCAGGAGTGACATGGTGATACCGGCACCTGCGTGACCCTAGGAGCTGCTGCTCTTCGTCGTTAATGACACTGCTCGTTATTCATCAGCTGTTTTGTTTGAGTAGCGCAGGCTTCTATGCCGATGAGTGATGTCTCTGATCTGGTGGGGGGGGGTTGCAAATCAGGTTAATGACCCCCCTCCAGCTCCTGTGTATAAAGACATCACTTTGACCTACTTTAACAGCAGGATTTCAAATAAGGCTCAGCACTCTTTCCTAAATAAGGCAGCTTTGAAAGGGCCTCAGTAAAAAGTGCTTGAAACATGGTCTCATACTCGCTTCTAGCTGGCTAAATTCGGCGGTCTTTAGAACGTGGTGTAACTGAGAGTGACATATGTGTCCCTGGCATTATCCTCCCTGCGGATGGCTGAAGCCGCACACATGTGGACCTCCTTAAAGGTGCCTTAAATCTCCAAGCAGATGGAGAGGTAAGCCCCGTTGAGTCTGTCCATCGCTTTGGTACAGGTTACTTGCACTTTCTGAATCACCGCCTGGTTAAATAGTTCAGGGCGTGTCTGCATTTGCGTGGAAGACCACAGCTTTCAGCCCCTTGTGACAGCCCTCTTCTTAATGTTCCCTCTGGGCCTGTTTACCGGCGTGTGAACAGCCCTCCCACTCTCTCTTTCTCTCTCTCGCTCTGAAACCTCTGGTCCATCTTTCACCTACACGGCTGGGCTGCAGTACAGATTTATTGTGCTGAAATGGACCCACGTGAGATGCCGTGGAATGTGCTCAGAATGGGGAGTTTACATACCTGCCTCCACTTCTGCTTTCTGAGTAACTACAGCACTTTTCCAAAACACAATAAATTCTGCCTCTTGCTTTGGAAGTTTAATATATAAAAACTGGACAAAATCAAGCCGGGCATCAGTGAGCCCGCAAAGCAGTTTTCCTCAGATGTGCTTCCTCCTTCACACCTGGCTCATTCTTATGAGGGGCTTTGACTTCAGGCAGACTCTGCTGCCAACGGGCACTGCTTTTTTCCATAATTAGGAATAAAACAACTGGAAATACATTTTTATCCAAGGGGAAATCTACTGCTGTTTTGACACTTGGCAAGAGATTCCTTCTCCTCTTCCTGGTCCTACTTCTTTTCCTCCGGTTCCTCCTCTTCCTGCTCCTCCTCCTTCCCTCCATGCCCCTCCTTCTCCTCCTCCTGCTCCTCCTCCTTCTCTCCATGCCCCTCCTTCTCCTCCTCCTGCTCCTCCTCCTTCTCTCCATGCCCCTCCTTCTCCTCCTCCTGCGTCTCCTTCCCCTCCCCCTTCTCCTGCATGGATAAATGGAGCTGCCCTTAAATAGAGTCCAGAGGGTCTAAGGTTAGGGTTTGGGGTAACGGTTAGGGTTGGGGTTAATGCCATGTGTTCTGGCCAAGCCCTGGACCCTGTCTGGTCCTGTTGTGGGTCATTGCAGCTTAATCTTTACCCGGCTATGTAAACGTGTATAATCCGTAAGGTGCTGTGAGAGTCGGTTGATTAGCAGAGGTTATCAGTGGGATCAAACACTTGTTCAGTTGATTTGTCCTCTATGTTGGAGCCTCAATAATACAGAAGTGGCATATTTGAAGAGGAAATTAATGTAAAACAAGTCAAAGGCTTGAAATTAATTAGAACAGTTGTTCATTGTAGCTAACAGGCCAAAAACAGCAGCAGAGCTTTGTCAGAGAGTGGGTAGTAATAACCTGCTAATCCCACTGTGAATTACAGGGAATATGTGTGGCATTAGTTTCTCCAGATATATGTTTATAGGAATTCAGACAGGATTGCCAAACCAGATGGCCTAATTATGACGGTCACCCGAGGGGTTGCCTAGGGAGTCAGTGCGTAGTGGCGGTGTTAGAGCATGCCATCATACAGTGTGGCGTGTTACCGTGGACACAGCACAGTGCTGAACATGGCTGCCGTGTTTCTGCCCTTCCTGTCTGCTAAATAGTGTCAACGGGAAGGCACACAGCTCAGCGTGACAATGGCGCGCCTGATTGACAGCTAGGTGTGTGTAATCCATCATGGCGCTTACATTGCACATCAGTAGATGAAAATGATTGTTTTAAAAAATATATATTTATGAACCCCTGAACTACAAGGGCGTAGAAGTTGATCTTTTATGTAAGTTATGTAAATAGTAGTTTTATACAACTGGAAGATGTGCTTTCTGGATGTGAAAGTCATTTAAAAGGTAACAGAAGAACTACTGAGTAAAGTCAACTATAGAGTCTTTGATGTGGCCCCAAAGGGCTGCCTTCAGTCACTTTTGCTAAGCCTGCACTAAGGCTAACAGGCTTAGTTTCACAGCATGATGGACTGCTGTTTTTCTCAGGAAGCTATTGCTTGTGCTTTTCTTAACTAAAATTCTTTGGTCTGTTGTAACTTCCAAAGCCGTCACTAACAGTGCTGTCAATGTTTATGATGTCATCCCAAAACTGCCACTGTCTGTGCTGTCACTCCGGAAGGTGTCCATGTCTGTGCTGTCACTGCCTGTGCAGTCACTCCCAAAACTGTCAACGTCTGTGCTGTCACTGCCTGTGCAATCACTCCCAAAGCTGTCACTGACTGTGCTGTCACTGCCTGTGCAATCACTCCCAAAGCTGTCACTGACTGTGCTGTCACTGCCTGTGCAATCACTCCCAAAGCTCTCACTGACTGTGCTGTCACTGCCTGTGCAATCACTCCCAAAGATGTCACTGACTGTACTGCCATTCTTAAAAGCTATCACTGTCTGTGTTGTCACTCCCAAAGCTGTCATTGTCTATGCTGTCACTGACTGTGCTGTTACTACCAAAGCTCTCACTGGCAGTGATGACAATGTTTGTGCTGTAATTCACAAAGCTGTCACTTTATATTCTGTTGCTGACTGTGCTGTCACTGCCTGTTCTGTGACATCACATTGTGTCTCTCTTGCAGTTTTTCCTGACGGTGGCTGCACGCTATCTCATGCTATCTTCTTCATCCTGTGCTATGATGGGTGTGTGAAAAGCCAGAATTACTTTACCATCTGTTTTCATGTCCTTTAAAAAATATCAATGGAAGAAAAAGCACTGATGCATCTCCACGAGGGCTCAGGCCATGCAGGACTGTTGTAAACTTACCAACGCAAGTTACTCTGATAACAAGCATCTTCCTAAAATGTGCTGTTACTATGCTTATGGAATTAGTCTATTTGTGGTAAAGAAATGTGCTTCCAATTTGGACTGGGAATGCAATGACAATGTGGCCTGCTGAATATAAAATGGATACTTTCTCTTTTGTTACAGTAATTCTGTTTTGTTATAATTAGTCCCAGCTGAGTTGAGTATTGAATCACATCAGGCTGCCATCAACTGAATTTATGCTTGGGACACTAGAAGCTTTGGTCATGGTTTTTGCACCAGCCTGATCTCATGCTTGAAATGTCCCAGAGAAAATGCAGCCCTGGCTGGCCACTGCACTCCTATCACAGTCTGTTTTCTGTTATCATTTCAGTTTGATTGGATAATGTGAGGATCACACATGATCGGCTGTAATCTTCATTCAGTCCCTGAACTATGCATGAGACTTCTCAGTTGTGAAAGCAGTGTGGTTTTTACGTATAGTCTGTGTTGTCAGCTGCACTTGCAGCCTTATGGATAAGTCCACGTGCACTTCAGTCTCCTGCTGGTCAGCATTAGCGCTCCACCTCCTGACCTGGGATCCTGCTTGTCTGTTACCGAGCAGCATCCTGCCTCCCGTGTCTTTCCTCAGCGTGCTCAGTCTCCCCGTTAGCACACCGGGGACCATGTGGCCTGTGAAGGCCCTCTGTCTGCCTGCTGGGGTCCATGAGGCCTGTGAAAGCCCTGTGTCTGCCCTGTGAATGCCAGGATCCGTGAGGCCTGTGAAAGCCCTGTGTCTGCCCTGTGAATACCCGGGACCACATGGCCTATGAAAGCCCTGTGTCTGCTCCAAGAATGCGAGGGGCTATATGGCCTATGCCGGGGTGGGTGGGGGGGGGAATGTGATAAAAAAAAGCCTGAAGGTTATTGCTGTGGATCCCTTTTGTTTGAGTGCCTGTCTGCCCGCATTCCAAGGCGGACACCCTCCAGACTGTGTACACATTCTTCCTGAAGTGCTCACACCTTGTGTGCCCCCCCCCCATGCAGGCGGGCCGCCCCCTCAGCTGAGTTCTCCGTGGACCGTTCCCGGCACCTCATGTCCTTCCTGACGATGCTCGGCCCGAGTCCGGACTGGAACGTAGGTCTGTCTGCCGAGGACCTTTGCACCAAGGAGTGCGGTTGGGTGCAGAAGGTGGTACAGGATATGATCCCCTGGGACGCCGGCACCGACAGCGGCGTCACCTATGAGGTGAGTGCAGCAGGTCCCTGGCCTGGCCTGTCCTCTGCTCACTGCCTGATGTCATTTCTCTACTGCCGTGGTGCTAAGACGTCCCAGCATCCATTGATCAATGAGACTTCTTACAGGACAACGCCATCTACTGGCCTGAAATGCCACTTCCACATAATAGAGCCCCAGCTTCAGGATCTTCCAGGATCCTCTGCAAGATAAGCAGTTATGGAAAATGGATGGATGGATTTTGCACATTGATTTGCAGTGATATGCGGCATGGTTCTAGCCTGTGAGGTTCTCTTTGAAGTGCTATGGGTGAAAAGTGTGTTGAGTGACTGAGGCACAGTGTTTTTACCTTGGAGCAATATTCCGTGCCATTTCATCACTGAGCATCCTCACTCAAGTGGCAAGCAGGCAGCTTGTTCGTGGTAATAGCAGCTCTGGTGTTACGCAGGTGACACGCAAGCAGAGCAAGCAAATGGCACATCTTATTGTTTCTGAAGGCAAATGAAGGCTTCCAGTCCCAACCACGCGTGAACCAAACGAGACGCCCCGATATCAATAACGGCTGCCGCTCAATTCAGTATAACTTTGCTTAAAAGAAAAGTTGCCACCAAGAGTAAAAGGTTATTTATGTTATATAGTTCTGTGCTTTACTCACATTTTGCAATAACACACATACATACACACACACACACACACACACACAAACGGCATTTTTATGAGTTTAATGAGCTTTTACCTTAAACCTAGCAATTAAAAGGGAATGTTTTATAAGCATGGTCATTTGCATTATGTTTTATAATAACTGTCGTCATAGACAGGTTGTAGATGCGTTCACAGGATGCTGTGCTTTAAATACCAAACATTGCTTTTTTTATTACAGCGATTAAAGCCATGTTAACTAATTATGTTTTTCTGCATGGAAGCTGTTCCAGCAGCAGAGAGTAGAAGGTGATACACAGAGAAGCCAGGAGGGAAGAATTCTATAAGTCGTCCGTAAAGGCGACATCACACAGCCCATGAATTATGCATATTGAAATGAATCTGAGAAGCTCCTAGCAGATAACTCCCCCGCCGGGGTCCGGGGTGATGGAGTTGGCCCCTCACCCCCTCTTCATGGCTGTTCCAGTCCCCCAACAAGCCCACGGTGCCCCAGGAGAAGATCCGGCCCCTCACCAGCCTGGACCACCCCCAGAGCCCCTTCTACGACCCTGAAGGGGGCCCCATAATACCCGTCGCCAGAGTGGTGGTGGAGAGGATCGCCAGAAAGGTACCTCTCATCTCCCGCCACCTGCCAGCAAGCTGTCAGAATGACGGACACGCGCCGGCAGACCATAACTAACTCGCTGCCAGCACTCAGGGGCAGTTTGATTCCTGTCGTCTGTGCCACAGTCAGAAATACCCATTGTCTCCATATGGAAATTATCTATAATACCAACGAACTGGAAACCAAGCCTATCACTGTGAACTTTGACTTTATCTGAGGTCAACACATGAAAATTGGAAACTGGAATGAAAAAGTATAAATCTTTCTGAGCTGACGGGAAACGTTTAGTGAGATGCCTCTTTGGGGCGTGTTGCCTGTTATTAAGCAGAGTGACATGTTTCCAATGCTGTGAATGTCACTACATTGAGTTTTCCCAATGAATTTGTTCACTGGCTGCTCCTTTGTTTCTGCAAAACAACCATACGCTGCCACTTACATACTAATTACAGACCACCAGCTGTGGGGGGTTAGGGTTGGGGGAGGGCAGCTTTTCCCTTTATAATACTGCCATGCATATCCGTACCTCCGTCTCTTTATCCTGTAGGGGGAGCAGTGCAACGTCGTTCCTGACAACGTGGACGACATCGTGGCGGACATTGCCCAGGAGGAGAAAGAAGAAGGTGCGCATTTTGGTATCTTCCTATCTCTTTCATCCGTGCTGGAGCTGGAGAGGCGTATGACAATTTAATTAAAAAGTCATAGGGTCCTCCGGAGAGATCACTATCTCTGAGGAGAAGTAATTAGCCAAATAGCAACAGAAATGAGCAACATTGAGGCAAAACTCATACTCCTGCGAGGGTATTTTTGAAAGGTCACCCTCCGTAGTGAGAAACCATGACTCTTGGTCCAATCGGAGTGTCTTTCGTAGATGACACGCCTGAAACCTGCATATACTCCAACTGGTCGCCGTGGTCGGCCTGCAGCTCCTCGACCTGCGACAAGGGCAAGCGCATGCGGCAGAGGATGCTGAAGGCCCAGCTGGACCTTAGTGTGGCCTGCCCACACACCCAGGACTTCGAGCCCTGCATGGGACCCGGCTGCAGTGACGAGGGTGAGGGTCCCTGAGCTGCACGTGGCGCCCCCTGCTGTCCCCATGCCATCGCTACACACTCTCCTTATTTACTGATGACTGAGTAATAGGTGACGCTGGAGCTGTGAGTCTGCATCTTAACCAGGAGTGCTTCTAGGAGACAGCCACCTGAAAGGACTGTTGCACTGAAGTGACACTTTATCAAACGACAGAATCGGGACGCAGCGTTTAAGTGGCCGACCTATTGTGGTGGGTTAGGGGGTATCGATTCACATTCACAGACACTAAATGTCAAAACACTTCCTGTAGCTCTTTCCTGGAGTCGGTGTGATCAATAAATCCTTTGCTCCCATTTGTACACAAGCCAATAGAAGTTCAGTGGGGATCAGTAACGGGCTGTTTTTATGAGCAGGAGGGATTTAAACCCGAAACAGTGTCACCCTCCCTTAAATGCCCCCTGTGCTGCGTACTGTCTGTGCTGTAATAACTGCGGCTCTGAGCTCTTCTGTGTGCCTGGCGATGCTGTAAGTGATGGCAGTGTCAGGTGAGACCTGTCCAGCCCAGTAGGGTTTACAGAAGGTGCTTTCCCACCAAAGTCCTGGAACCGAAATGTCGCTTTTGCACAGGAACTGTGACCCTATTTGTAGGACAATCCTCATATGAAACTGCACCCCACCCCCTAAAACAGGAGGATGAATGAGCCTTTTTTTAGTTATTGGGGAGATTTATTGCATGGACCAAAAATATGAGACAAATGCTATTTTACTAATACATTTTATTTATACAGCCAACAGCATGTTTATAATTCACTATTAAACCCGGCAGATCGATCTTTCGCTTTCCACAGGATAAAAACACAGTGCAAAGTTATTCCGCTAATAAGCTTTGGCACCAACAGCACCGGTGATATTAGACAGAAGTATGTTGGTTAGCATTCAAAATTTCTGTTGCAGAAATATGGCGATGCGAGATAAAAAGATTCTCATTAATGCAACTAACGGGATGGAGATAAAAAAATAATTCCATCTGCTTGACTTTTGCTCTGCTACTTCTATCTCTTCTCCCCGCTCTTTTCGTGCCTGCGGTTGTGGTCTACCAATCAGCAAGTTTATCATTATTAGCCTCACCCAGTAGTTTCTGGTCGAGTGAAAAGTACCTACTCTAGAATAGTAAAAATGTTCAGGAACTACCTCCATGGAGCTACAATCGGGTGGAGTTCCTGTAATGGGAACACAACTGAAGTTCACGGTTCCTGCAGTGGGAGAGTGCCTCGAGACTTGAGCTAATAAGGTTTTATCCATGACTAAGGAGGGAAAAGGCAAACTGCGCCGTTTCCACACTCCTTTGTCTTTCTGTCATGGCCCCAAAGTAAACAGGCTGAATACCGCTGGCTTCGGCTCTGATGTATGATTGGCCGGCTGCCCAGCATGTTCTTCTGCCTCTCCAGGGGCTCCCAGCTCTGCCATGGGCTTGTCAGCTTGACTGGAGCATGCCAGCAGTACCACTTCGCCTGGCAATGCGTTATTAACCATCCAGTGCCTTTTATAGTTCAGCACTGAATCACCTGTTTTTATTTCATGGGCTGCTAACATGCCTGTTGGTTAGGGAGCTGGGGGCCCGTGGATCTCACCGGGAACTCACCAAGATCTCACTGGGCCTTCCTCAGGTATCAATGATATCTCACCAGGATCCCACCAGTTTTCACAGGGCCCTTATCATGATCTCACTGGGCCCTCAATGGACCTGATCTCAAAACTGAATTAAAATCTGCTGTCAAAATTAACATTGCATCCACAGCTGGGGCATAGTCGCTGGCTTGCTGCTCCTGGGACGTGAGGGAAACGGCCCAGGCAGTACCCATGGTGGGATCACTGTTTTGTGGTTGAGGGGAGAGTGGCCATTACAAGATGTGCTGCGCTGATCCTCAGATGGCTCCACCTGCATGATGTCGGAGTGGATCGCCTGGTCGCCGTGCTCTGCCTCCTGTGGCCTGGGCATGCGCTCCCGCGAGCGCTACGTCAAGCAGTTCCCCGAGGATGGCTCCGTCTGCAGCCTGCCCACTGAGGAGACAGAGAAGTGCGTCGTCAACAACGACTGCGGTGAGCGCAGCATTTGGTGGTGGGGGGTCTGGGGTGTGCCCCCCCCTCTCCTGGTGCCAGCAGGCCGGGACACCATTACGGGCAGCACGTCAGCCGCCAGGTCCTCTGACGTCACCGACCGGTATTACAGCGTTCGACATCCTTCTCCCACCCAACCAGGGCCGAGCAGCTGCCTGGTGACAGAGTGGGGCGAGTGGGATGCGTGCAGCGCCACCTGTGGGATGGGCACGAAGAGGCGGGAGCGCATGGTGAAGATGCTCCCGTCAGAGAGCTCCGAATGCAATGCCCAGGTGGCCGAGGTTGAGAAGTGCTTGATGCCAGAGTGCCGTGAGTGTCTGCCTCCGCGAAACCGCCATTGGGAGAGTGCTTAAGACTCATGGGAAGGCAGAGATGGCCCTGAAATAATATGTGGGTGACACATGACTGAATGATTGCTTCATGATGGGAGGGTGAACAGGAATTCATTCACGGTGTGCTTGTTCTCTGACGTCCCCCCCCAGACACCATCCCCTGCATGCTGTCACCCTGGTCCGACTGGAGCGACTGCAGCGTGACATGTGGCAAGGGCATGCGCACACGCCAGCGCATGCTGAAGTCGCCCGTGGAGCTCGGCGAATGCAGCGAGGAGCTGGAGCAAGTGGAGAAGTGCATGTTGCCGGAGTGCCGTGAGTGACCAACTCTGAGGGGGCCAAGCTAACCGCTAGTGGTATTCCACTCGACCCTGTGAGACCGCTGCAGGCCATGCTAAGTGCTAACATTAGCCCGCTCAACCCTATAACAACAGGCTGTGCTAACCGCTAAAGCGGAGTTGTTCAGCCAGTGAGACTGCTGCAGGCCATGCTAAGTGCTAACATTAGCCCGCTCAACCCTATAACAACAGGCTGTGCTAACCGCTAATGCGGAGTTGTTCAGCCAGTGAGACTGCTGCAGGCCGGTCTACCAGCTAACAGTGGGGCACTCAGTCCAGGACACCCTGTGAGCGCATGCTGGTCTGAACATGAACCTGGGTAAACGGGGGCTCAGCCATGCCCTAATGCAGGGGTCTCACCCTTCACAATCTACCCTGTGGTCCAATAATACACCTACAACTTCGTAAGTATAAATAACAGCTCGTGTGGATCTTTATTCAGTTGGCCTGCACCTTAAGGGCACTTGGGTGGATTGCTGTCCATCCATTCGCGCCTGGCCGCAGTTCAGGTATCGCTGTGGGTAAAACATGTTGGCACAGCGCAGAAGCCAAGGCTGCACTGACATCTGTGCTGCTTCTCCTCTGCCTTTCCTCAGTAAACAGCAGAGCCCTGCAGCAGAGATCTCTCTGGCAGATTATCTCCCAGAATCTCACAGGAGGCTTATCTGGATCTAAAAGGCTGAGCTCTGCTGGGCCCCGTCTAATCGGGCCTCTGGCTGACGCAGCACATCTTGAGTTTAGATTACTGGTGAAGCTGCCTTTCTTTTGCTGACTTTCACTGATAATGCATAGTGTTAGTTTCTTAGAGACTTACCCCTGTTCTCCTTCCAGTGACAATCTGACATCCCCTCCAGCGATCTGACATCTCATGATTAACACTTCAGTCGGCTCTTTCTTTCCTCTGTGGCTTTAAATCTGTTTGTGCTGTAATTTAGGTGCCCAACCTCCTTCCCTTGGCAGAACACAGATGCAGTTATAAAGCATCACAGCGCAATCAGATTTACTGGGAAACAATATAATTTGTGGTGCATTTGCTGTAACTTCTCCCTCCTGCTGCTGTGGCCCCCCACTGAGCTGACGCTCTCTCTCTCCTGTTCAGAGCCGAAGTCTGATCCACGATTTATATTCCGATCTGGTCGCCAGCATTGTAACAAAACAAAAAAAAAAACGCAGAAAGACATTGTCATCTTTTGCTCACTGTTAGACGTAATTGAAGAATGGATTATAAAAAGGATTAGAGAAAGGAAATTGGCTTCATGCTATTTTTATGCCGGACAGGGATTTTTTTTATCTTGTCCTGAGAATAACTGTGGATTTTATTTCACCTGAATGGAAATGATTACACAGCTAAGCCAAGCCAAAATATTTCACCATATAACCATGTGTTGCCCGGAAGCCTGTATCATCTTACAGGGACTTCCCAGGTTAGGGTTAGGGTTTAACGTTTTGGGTTAGTATGAGGAGAACTCTGTACTCACAGCCAGTTTATTTACTTTGGTTCTCATGAAAAAAGTCAGATAGGAGAGACAGGAAGCAAATTTAAAAATAATACTTGCTCCTCAGACAACGTACAAAATGTTCTGGCATGTTGGCTATTCTGACCCCCCCCGCCCCCCCCCCCCACAGCCACAGACTGCATGGTGACCGAGTGGTCTGAGTGGTCTGAATGCAACAAGTCCTGTGGGAAGGGTCACATGATCCGAACACGCATGATCAAGGTGGAGCCGCAGTTTGGGGGTGACCCCTGCCCTGAGACGGTGCAGAGGAAGAAGTGCAAGATCCGCAAGTGCAAACGCGGCCCAGGGGGCGGCGAGGAACGCAAGCGGCGCAAAGAAGCCCGCGAGAAAAGGCGGAGCAAGCAGAGTCGCGAGCCTGAGGACGACGAGCAGCCAGGTTAGTACAGGGGGCGAAGCAAACCCTCCCTTACCCTCCCTCACCTTCTGCTTTTCCACTAATGCCATGCTGGTGCTTGAACCACACCAGTGCCCAAGTTGGAACTGGTGCCGCGCTTTTCCACTGCCAATTACCTTGCGCTGTGCCTAAAAAAAAAAACTGCCTTTGGCACGGCACCACAGAAATGCTGGTCTTAAACCTATGCTGTTGGCACATGGTGTGGGGCTACAATGCACTGCACAGTACAGCAGAGTCACATTTGTTATTTTCAGTGCTTTATGTTTTATTTGATTTTAGAGTTTGCTGAAAACATGCAGAACTGCAGAAATCAGGTTACATTCACAGTACAGAGCAAATTATTAATAAATGATTAAATAATATAAAAAACTAAAAACAAAGTATATCAATAGTACAAAAAAAACTCACAAAGTGTTGTGGGATGGAAAAAGTTTGAAAATGCCCTACTGTTCAATATTCATTGTTGGTAGCCAGCCTCCAAAATGCTATGGTATCAGGTTTCCTCATAGGGGCACACAATGGAGAATTGTTGCCTGCTCTCTGGAGTACATGCTTGAGACGGTGACATATGCAGTCAAATCACTTTCACGAAACTCAAGTTTTTGTTTAACTGTAACGGACTGAATCTAGGGACTAGTGTTTATCAATCAGTGGCTTGTTAGTGGATATGCCCAAACAACTGGTAATGCCCATCTTGTCTACAAATGAAAAATTTATGCAGCAAAAATGGGGCAAATAATTTGTTAGAAATATTAATATGCATATTATTTATTAGGAGAAATATTAATATGCATATTAGCAATACTTTGTAATGTTGTCAACTCATATTTCTTGATAAAGAATATTTCGACTCATGCTAGCATTAGAACCAGCAGTTATGTTAGCATTAGAACCAGCAGTTATGTTAGCATTAGAACCAGCAGTTAAGTTAGCATTAGAACCAGCAGTTATGTTAGCATTAGAACCAGCAGTTATGTTAGCATTAGAACCAGCAGTTATGTTAGCATTAGCCTAAATATTCTCTGTCACAAACTTGATTTTCATAAAGGTTACATGCCCATCATCATTTGGATACTCGCCGTCTGTTATACCTGTTATTTTTAGCTGAAGGAAATGCAGGCCTCCCATACCATGTGGGGAAGAAACCCGAAACCCAGATCCAGAGTACTCCGTTTATAGGGGCTGGGTCTGGAGGTGTCAGTGCTAATGGAATTGATGTTTCAATTAAGCCTCCTGCAGTGGCATGTCTGTCCAAGGCTATTAGCTCACAGGTAGTGGGACCCAAATAGAGTGTTGTGAGCAGAACCAGAGGCTTCAGTGGCACAATGACCTGTTTCGCTTTTTTCTAAAGAGCTTTCATCTGTGTTGGCAGATATTTCCAGCTGTGAGGGGTGTGGGGGAAGAACCTTCTGGAAGAAGTCTTTATTTTCCTAATGTAGGAAAATATCACATAAAAACACCCCTCTATTTCCTCCCAGGAGGCTGCAAGATGAAGCCTTGGTCAGCCTGGATGGAATGTACCAAGCATTGCGGCGGGGGGATCCAGGAGCGCTACATGACAGTGAAGAAGCGCTTCGCGAGCATGCAGCTCGCCAGTTGCAAGGACAAGAAGGAGATCCGCGCCTGTAACGTGCAGCCCTGCTAGGGTGACCTAGCAGGGAGGGGTTCAACTGTGACTGTGTCAGTGATATGATGATGCACTCTGTTTAGGGCTGTCATGGGGCAAAATCAGTCTTGTTTTAACCTGGGTGTCTGTGAACTGCAGGGTCTTCCTGGGGGACCTGGGGCAAATCTGAGCAAGTCTTTGGTTTGCCCTCACCACCCCCAACCCCCCCGTCCCTGACAAGTTTGGGCACAGAGTAAGAAAGAGTCAGAGGTTATGCCCAGTACCACTTACAGTGTTAGAGCCGCCTGGTCCATAAGCTTATTCTGAATACACAAATCATATAGAATTAACAGTTTTATATGATATGTATCTCAGAACAGGGTCTGGGGGGTGGGGGGGGGGGTGACT
>JAODUD010000008.1:21761027-21778392 GCA_026784285.1 Stomatorhinus walkeri | reverse complement strand
GCATATGACCAAAATGGCTTATTGCAATTTTTTTGGCTAGAACCACGATCCATGATTTGTTTTTGATTATTTACAAACTAATCAAAATTGCAGTGCATGTAGTGATGTCAATTGACCATTTAACCACTTAACCAGTGATATTGTCCTTACAAGAAACATTGCTTTTAGCTTTATAATCAGGGATTAACTACTAAAGTAGGCATTCACTATATAAATTGATATGTTCAGCATTTTCTTGTTGTAACAGTACAAATGTGTAGTTATTTTATATGCTTTTGCGCTGTGATGACAAGAAATTACCACACATTTTAACCTTTAAAATGGTGAATGAAGTAGCCTTAATATCTATATCTTGAAATGTCATTTATATTATCTGTATTCTTTATATGTCTAAATATACTAATATTCTGTTTATTTCTCATTTGCACTATGACCAATGCTTTCGGTTACATAACAGTAAGAACTGCAACACACACCAATAGTATAACTACAGTAAGTAACAAAAAACGTATAATGTCAAACAGACAATGTCAAGATCAGTGCCCTTCTGACGCTGTGATATGTGTCTTGTCCCTATTTGGCCAACAGGTGTCGCTGGTCATCCTGTTCCCCCCTCAGTAGTCCCTCGGTCCCTAGTGTGTTTCCCAATGCCCAAAAACCACTGTGTGGCTGAACAGGCCAAGTGCTTGGCCATTATCCAGGCTCCCTTTTGTTGTGGGTTTGAGGCTGGCCAGATGCCAGCCCCAATTAGTTGTTTTCTTGTTTAACATTTGTTATTTTGCGTTCTTTTGATTTATTATGCTTTTGTATTCCGGTTACAGTCCCTCGCGTTTGCTCCCTGCTCCCTGGTTGTATTACGTTCTGTTCTCCTTTTTTTCGTTTCCCTCTGTGTTTTTACCTGCTGTATTCATCATTTGACCTCACCTGCTCCTTGTTGCCCCTAATTCCTCATAGCCCAGACCAGCCCCTTTTAGTCCTTGTTATCTGTGTATTTAAGTGCCAGCCTTTGTTCAGTACAGTTTTACTGTGTTTTCTAGTATTACTTTGTGATACATTTTTAGTTTTTATTATTCTGTTTCATTTTTAATTGCTCCTCAACACCCCTTTATTTTGCGGTTAGCATTCTGTTCTGTTAATAAACTCCTCTGTTTGCTGTGAGCTGTTCCCTCTTTCCCCTCCTTCACCCTGCCCTGTCGTAACAGACATATACAGACCCCACTGTGATTTTCTTCTGAGATCAAATGTTACTGCAACCTAGATTGTTTATGACCGAAAACACACACGAGCCCCGTTTAGTTGGAAAAAAACTGCCGCACGGGGTGTCCATAAAACCTGTGTAATATACCTGATCCCAAGCTTGAACAGAAACTTGTTATATTAGCAATTGTACTGTGGAAATAAACCCAAACATTCATTTTAAAGCTAACCTACTTAAGATAAGCATGCATTCAAATGACAAAGAAGCTGACAAAAATGACAGTGCAGATGTATTCCCTGGATGTCCTGGAAGCCCCTCACCCCCTCTCCCCTGTCTAATCACTACTCCCCCCAAATATCCTCAACCACAGTAAATCAGAAGTTTTACCAGAATCTCACCCAACCCTACTTTACACTCTCTCGCAAAAACTCTTAAGCCCAATCTAATAGTCCTGCATGTAGGATTCTATGTGGTGATGCAACGATGGTTATTGTGGGTCCAGCACAGCACATCACAGCATGCAAACCCTGTGTAGCTACATTAGCAGTGGGAAAACTGAGCAGGTACTGTAAGTCCTTCTATCTATCCCAATGATGATTAATACTTTAAGCATAAGTGGCAATAGATGCAAATACTGTATATGCTGAAGCTGTTTCCATGTTCATACATCACCTTGATTTATCTTGGCTAATTATAGCGTGGCGTGAAGTTCAGTGGGTTGGGCCATTGCCTCACGCCTCCAGAACTGAGATTTGAACCCCATCCCTGCTCTCTGTGGGTGGGCAGTTTGCAGGATTGCATGTTCCTTCTGAGTCATGTGCGCATAGGCTGGGTTTCTCCTGCATGTCACTTTCATGCAGTTTTGTGTATTGGTGTCTCACAGTGTGTGACTGTGGAGTGGCCTGCATCTGTGGGTAGATGGGTCTGTGTGGTTGTGTATATACTACATTGTGGGGACCAAGTATCTCACAACGTGATTAAAAAAATGTTTTTTGATGTTACAGTATGGAGACATTTGTTCAGTCCCCATGAGAAGAAACTCATTTGAATAGAAATCTGTCACTGCAATCAAAAAACTAAAAATGCTGAAAGTCTTGTATTTAGTTTAGTTACTTATGGTTAAGGTTATTGTCACTGTTGAGATTACGGTTTTGCCCATAGAATTGAATCGATGGTTCCCATAAACATATGGATACAAATGTGTGTGCGTGTGTGTGTGTGTGTGTGTGTTTGGGTGGGTGCGTATGTGTGCACACTGTAATACACTGGCATCCCATCCAGGATAAACAGCTGGAAGATCGATGTACAGAGAGGCATGCCATTCAATCTGAGCCGATGGAAACTGGCTTTCTGGTTTTCTAATTCATTTTTGAACAGAGAACTTCCTGCTTTGGACTGCAGTGCCTGATACCAGCCTTATTGTTCCCATTATACCCACAATCTGCACAGCCGAACTGGAGGATATGGGACTCACTCCTTACTGATGTAGACCAGTGTTTTATGAACAGACACTTAAAACAGCACCAATGAACAACACCAAGGGGTTCATCCAAACATACTTCATGCAGGAAGATACCATGTTGTCCTTACTGCTGCATGAAAGTGGTGTAAATAACCTGCCCTGTATAGACCTTCCACCAAATACCATAGTAATGATACAAAAAGTACCTATGCGCAATATACAAAATTGTAACGTATAAGTGAGAATAAAGAAAAGTGTATATCTTACAGCTCCGTTATGCATAGTAAGATGTGGTAAATCTTCTCTGGATGCATTATTAATTTTAATCCTCGCACATGCTGATTATTCTAAGCAAATAAGTGGATTTCCTCCCTAGGGAGGCTGGCCTACATGCCGTTCTGGGGGTGATGTTCCCATATTAAAGATTTTAAGGCTTAACTGTGGGTTTAAAATTGTGACCCAGCAGCAGTGTCACAGCATTCATTAGCCATCACACAGGTTTCGGACATGAGGAGAACTCGGGCACCCTCTTCAGCAGGCGGGTTTTATTCATTCTGCTGGATCAGTATTAATTTCAGCCCCTTCTCCTTCCCATGAGTCTGCATAGAGACCAATCGTCCCTGGGCCCCAACCACGATAACCATTCTCATGGCCTCTTAGATATCACTCCTGCCATTAAATCAATCACTTTGTGGATGATGTCTCTGTTGTGATTCATGGTATTCGTTTAACATGTGGTTTGTATTTTCTAAAATGATCAGAGGTTTGTGATAGTGTTGCTGTGATATTTCTTTTGCTCAAGCACTGAAGTGCTGAATTGGTGCTGCTAGTGATCAATGGCTGTGTATTTTGAACAGCAGCTGAGATCAGACTATGTGTGGAATCTGTAAGACAAGGCCACCCCTGCTTGCCTTGACCGACTATTCTGTACAAAGGAACTGTCTGCTCAGTACAAACAGGAAATAAACCAGACATTGTTACCTAATATTAAACCTTGCCTTGGAGAGTTGCAGGCCTTGTCTGCTTTCCTCCCATTGGTCTGGCAACCCAGATAAGCCCCATCTCTGTTTTTCCACCCTGAAACCCCACTCCCATGACTGCATCATCGCAGGCTTCCTCTGTTTCCCTCCCATTGGTCCAATAATCAGCAGTAAACCCCCACCCTGAAAATCCCCATCGCTGAAGTGTTTTCTTCACAGCACGGTTGCATTGGTCTGGGTCTGTCTCCCTCCACCCAGGACAGGTGAAGCTGATTATACCTCTGGGTCTGTCTATGGATGATGGACTGACTCAGAGATTCTGGCTCCTGTCGTGTGTCCCAGGGTCATTGATTGTTTTAATGCATGGCTGTCTGAAACATTCTCTCAGCTGCATTCCTGTTTGTTGGTGACTGAGCAAGAATATTTAAAAATATTAGGTTACATCTTTGCTTATGTATTTATTTTGGGTGAAAATCATTGGTCTGGTTATTGCTGTAACTAATTAAGCACACGCAACAATTGAAAGTAAGCATGCTACACATCAACAAAAATGATACAGAATCGCGAGCAAATATTCATGTAACATATTGTATGTCATTCTGTGATTTTCTGTTTTGTCATCAAATGTTTTCCAGACATATAAATAACTGTTGTCCCTAACATGTGTTTGTCAGGCCCTATCTTTACATAGTTATAGCGATAGTGCTGATAAGCCAGACCAATGACAGGTATCTTCATTTAAAAGACCATCTAGAAGTGTCAGAATCCACCACAAGATACCAGGATCTCCACAAGACATGTCTGAGACCCATTACTTTAACATTATTACCATCGTGAAAATAACCCACCAAAATGATACTTACAGATGCCTGAAATATCTCATTGTCCTCCCAGACACTCTGAGGGCTCAACAGACTTTGGACAATTTTAAATGTGGCCTTAAAACTCACCTATTTAAAAAGGCCTATTTTTGATTTTATTTGTGGTGATTTTATTTGCTGATCATTTTAATCTACTACTATTGGTTTTTATTTGTGGTGATTTTATTTGCTGCTCATTTTTCCTTTTTGTAGCACTTTGAGATTGTTTTTCAATGGAAAGTGCATTAGAAATAAAATATATTATTATTATTACCATTTCAGTATTTGATTACACTTGTCGAAATGTACTTTGGTAAATACTACATTACCTTAATTATGTACCTTTATTCAATGCAAACATATGATAAATATGCACCCTACGTACCATGTGACCTGGATCAGTGTTAGAGAGGTAACGCAGTGCACCCTGGTATTGAGGCCTATGTGAAGCTAAATAAATCATCAGAAACCATCCCCATGATATCTATTTACGATTTGAGCAAACACCTGACTAACCCTGTAAGCTCCAGAGTGAGTCACTGAGCTTCAGAGCAAACTGCGACTGTCCCGCGTGTGAAACCGACGCATCTGTGCGGTTATTAATCACGGCACAGTGGGATCCTGTGCTCCCCACTCCCTCTCACCCCCTTCTTCCTGCTACAGTTAATTGGACGTGGTCCTCTTGTGAAAGTCGGAGTGACAGCAGTACAGGAAGTCGTGATCAACGATGCCAGGTCTTGGGTCACTCTAACGGCCTTGAGATCTATCGTTCAGTGACTGATGGCCTCCACAATACAGCATGATAAAAACTGACAAGCGAGAAAAAGCCCCCAGGCGGGCTCCAGTGAAGGGTGGAGGGGGCTACCTCAGTGCAGGCCAGGGAAATCCTGGTCAAAACACTGTCTGAGCAGTGGACCATGGGCTGGAAATACACTGCTTACCAAACTAAAGAGTGAGAAACCAGAAAGATCCAGATTACAAGGAAGATTAGGATAAGCTGTCATGGTGTCAGGGTCACCAAAACTCCCAACAATACGACGGATGAATCACTGTGACCCTGACGTGCCTTTTCAAGAGCTCATAATAGTTTTACATGTAACGGATTAATGCTGTTCTACAGAAAAATGGGTAGCAGACACTGCTACCAGACCGTGAGACAGAGAAGCTGATATATGGTCAGGACTGGGCAAGAGAGAAGCCGATATCCCAACCGGACCACATGAGAGAGAAGCCGACATCTCGACCGGACCGCATGAGAGAGAAGTCGACATCACGACCGGACCGCATGAGAGACAAGCTGACATCCCGACCGGACCACATGAGAGAGTAGCCGACATCTCGACCAGATCTCATGAGAGAGTAGCCGACATCCCGACCAGATCTCATGAGAGAGTAGCCGACATCTCGACCGGACCACATGACAGAGAAGCTGACATCTCGACCGGACCACATGACAGAGAAGCTGACATCCCGACTGGACCGCACGAGAGAGAAGCCAACATCCCAATCAGACTGCGAGATAGAGAAGCCGACATCCTGATCAGACCGTGCGATAGAGAAGCAGTAGCAGCCTGACTGACCACCTTGAGCAGGGATGCTATAACCACAGAGGCCGGAGACCAAGTCAGGTCAAGGCCTTCATGTGAGATGAAGGACTCGCACTTGCAGGCAGGAACCGCACCAGTGTCTTCATCACGGATCCGTCAGAAAACAGCAGGACTCCAGCGGCACAAATGACGAGTGAATGTCATACTGTCTCATATGCTACAAACCGCTGAAATGTACCAGACAGACAGAAATAACAGGGAAACAATAAATAAGCTTGCAAGTGTGTCCATGATGTCTATGTCAAATTCTAATATATAACAGTTCTCACAATGATACGTCTCATTTTCTATTCAGCTATATCCATGCCGTCTATTGATCATTGACTGTGGGTTTGCATTTTCAGGGTGGGGTGGGGGTGTCTGGCCCTGTGGATATACTACAAATAAACAAATGCATATATCAGTGGTGTCTGATTTGTGTGGAGCATTTGAAATCTTCATTCTATATAAACAAGCAGAGGTTATAATCTTGTCGTGTGAAATGCTACAGAAATTAGCATACAAGAAAAGACCTTGGTAAAGAGATTAATCATCAGGGGCATTTGTTAGGTGCTTCGGGGGGGGAAGGGTCATGGAAACGTGGGCAAGCAACCTGAGAATAGCGGCGTAAATGTCAGTCGTGAAGAACGGCCAGTAGGAGAGAGAGTCAAGAGAGCTAAAGGAAACATGAAGCTTAGGATTAAACAGTGCTTATTGTCCAAAGGCAAACAGCTGTTAGTTTACGCAGCCGAACAACACGGGCAGATATTTGGGACATCTACAGCTCAGTGAAACGTAAAGACCCAGGAAAGATGACCCACTATGGTCAATGTGGCCTGCCATGATGTACCCATCATTAGCTAATGTCACGCTGAACAGCACCATAGAATACTGCGTGGGACTGACACTTCATGGAAGGTTTGAGCAAAAAGTTGTCTTCAAAGTGTTTTTTTTATCCAGTTTTTTTAATCCTTCAATTTTTCCTGAGATGGAAGAGATTAGTTTAACTCAAGGATTCTGTTTCATTACACAAGTGACATTGTGGCAGTGTTTTTTCTGTCTAGAGGACACTTCCAGTGTCCTTTTCTTCATAACATTGATTCCACATGATGTTAGAAACATTTGATTATGGTCAGTGCTGACATGGCAAATCAAACTGAGCATCTCACAGGCAATTGAGGGTATAGCTAAGTATAAATAAGGTAGTTAATAGTCCACAGGTGCTATTTCTGATTGCCCTATAGCAGGGGTCTCAAACTCCGGTCCTTGAGAGCTACTGTCCAGTAGATTTTCTATCCTACCTGGCTTCTGATGAGCCACACCTGTTGTCAGGTCAATACCAGGAGCAGGTGTGGTTCATCAGAAGCCAAGTAGAACGAAAAACCTACTGGATAGTAGCTCTCCAGGACCGGAGTTGGAGACCCCTGCCCTATGATTAATATGAACTGCAGCTTGCAACCTAACCAAACAGAACTATGAGAAATGTAGTCCACTAGGTCCAAACCCTGACATTACAGAAATACTGAAACTAGGCTGTCTGGTACCAACAGTCATGTCAGGCACTGATGTTAGATGCTGAGGCCTGGCTCACAATCTCCATTCTAGTTTATCTCAAAGGTGTTTGATGAGGTTGAAGTCAGGGCTCTGTGCAGCCCAGTAAAGTTCTTCCACACCAAGCTCAACCAACCATGTCTTTATGGACCTTGTTTTTCGCACTGGGGCACAGTCATGCTGAAATACAAAAGGGCCTTCCCTTAACTTCCTGCAAAGCAGAATTGTCCAAAATGTCTTGGCACACCGAAGCATTAAAAGTTCCCTTCACTGGAACTAAGGGGCCTAGTCCAACCCCTGAAAAACAACACCATACCATTTTCTCTCCTCCATCCAAAGTTACAGTTGGCATAATGCAGTCAGGCAGGTAACATTCTCCTGGCATCTGCCAAACCCAGACTCATCCAGCAGACTGCCAGGCAGAGAAGTGTGACTCACCACTCCACAGAACAGGTTTCCATTGCTCCCGAGTCCAGTGGCAGCGTGCTTTACACCACTTCATCCAAAGCTTGGCATTGCGCTTGGTGACGTGAGGCTTGCATGCAGCTGCTCGGCCATGGAAGCCCATTACATGAAGCTCCCAGTGCAGTTTAATGCCAGGGGAAGTTTGGAACTCTGCAGTTTTTCAGTCTACTGAGGATTGCTGAGCTTTATGCACTATGCGCCTCAGCACTCAGTGACCCCACTCTGCTACATGGTGTCCCACTTCGTGGCAGAGTTTCTATTGTTCTTAAATTCTTGCATTTTGCAATAATACCACTTACAGCTGCCTGGCAAGGAAGAAATTTCACAAACTGACAAATTACAAGGGTGGCATCCTATGACAACACCACGCTTGAAATCACAGAGCTCTTTAGAACGACCCATTCTTTCATAAATGCTTGTAAACCTGACTGAAAGACTAGGTGCTCGATTTTACTGTGGCATTGAGTCTGAATGAAACATCTGAGTTTAATAACTGAGAAGTGTGTCCCAATACTTTTGTTCAAATAGCTCACTTTCCCCATTCTGGCGTTTGATGTCAACATTAGCTGAAGATCCTGACCAGTATCTGCATGATCTAATATAATGTGCCACTGCCACATTGGATAATTGCTTGAATACAGGTATACTTATAACGAAGACTGCAGTGTGTGTATATATAAAGTACCAGTCAAAGGTTTGAAAGCATCTGCTTTTAATGCATTTAGCTTTGTTTTTAACCTTATATTAAAAATCCTTGAGGTAATGAAGTAACACATATCAAACATGCAAACTCTAACCCTACCATGACAACCTTAACCCCTACCCAGCCCTAACCTCAACCATAAGTAACCAAACAAAATATGAGACATTTTTTATTTATTTTTCATTGCATTCAGATGTTTGCGGAAACCTGAAAAATGGTCCCCACAACCTAACAATAACAGGTTTTTATCACATTGTGGGGGACATTTGTAATATTAACCTTATCCACGCACACACACACACACGCACACACTTCAAACAATACCTGTGTGTACCACTTCCTTGGAGAATTATAAATAATATAATTTGACTAATCTATTTCTTTTAATTGAATAAATAAATCTAATTATTTTACGAAATTACTTAAATTTCCCTCTATTTCCCAAGCGTCTTACTGTCCGTTGTTGTTAACAGGATTCATTTCTCAAGTTTTTAGGTCAGGTAGACGGCCCAATTTACGCGGGTTTCAGAATCAATAGGATTTATTTATACAGCACAGTAAAGCGACATGGTTCGGGGATGCAGATCTGCCCATAATTAGGTTTTACCAGGACATCCCCGGCGTCATTCACATAAACCGTGACACCTATTGGGAGGATGGACGTGTATGTGCATGAAGTGAGCCAGCCCGCACTCCTCTCTCCATCCTCAGCCTATCCTCAGTAAAGCTGCTCGGGTGCTTAGATGCCGCTTCTGATCTTCTGGCACAAGCCACGGAGCCGCAGAGCCGGGTTTTGGTAACAGGAGCCGCGCCGTGGAGAGCTGCGCTCCGCCCGCCGCTGGTGCTGATGCTGCGATGAGCGGGTGAGGTGGCGGTCGGAGAAAGAGCAAAGCGCCTCCATGCACAAGGATGCGGGGGGGAAATGCACGGCGACAGGGAGCACGACGTGTGTCGGAAGGCGCTGGAGCTCCTGTCGGATCTCTGCTCTAAGGGCGAAGTGCAAAGCGACAGCTGCCTGGATTTCAGTTACTATCTTCGCGATCTCGGCCGGCCGCGGTACCCCGACGCAGGTAAGGATGAGGGGCGCAGTTTGGGTTTGAAACTTGTAGGAGATCAAGTTGCACGGGAAGTGCTTTGTAATTTTATAAATCTATATATTAACTGCACTGCATGTTCGTTTACAACTTAAGTGCGTGCTAATCAGTGCCCCACCCTCCAGAATAAAAGTTGCTATGGGGAAAATGCAGCATTTATTCATGCATGTGTTTATTTAGATAGAGACTTCATAGCTGGTAGAAGTAGACGATTTTCTCGTTTTGAGAGACGGTATCATTTGCACTCATCCGTTCTCAGAGCCGTTTCTTTTGTCCCCGCGCTCCGCCCGGCGGCACCACACCCTTAGCGGCGGCCCCGCCGAGGTGCACCGGGCGCCTGTGGGGCTTAACTATGCACTTGTCTGCATGTATAAATTTTTACAGCATGCGTTTTTTAAGCTTTAATTATTAGGATATTATGACAAGGACAAATGTGGTGCTTGATTGTACAATCTAGTAATGGGTAATAAGTCGTTTGAAAGTTGCATTTTGCCAAAAGTTTTAAAAGCTACTTCAGAAACACCTGTGTGACCTGGTGAATGGCATCATGTATTTCATTGTCTTTCAGTAGGACTTACTTGACATAACTTGAGGTTATGTACATGAACTCTCAATACATGTTTCTCTTGTTGGAATTTACTTGAAAAATATGCACTGGCACCCTGAGGACAGAAAAGGCATGCCAACCTGCCGGCTGTAACTGAGCAGGAAAGGGGGAGTTTGTGCTTCAGCTTCCTGCTTAATGTGGCACATCTTCACCACATGCTGCACTGGGGAGAGAGCCCAGCACAGGCTGGGGGTGCAGCAAGACGCAGCGCGTTAATGACGGCTCCTACTGAAAGCTGTCAGGCAGCACTGCGTTTGGGCAATGCAGTGTAGAAAGCTTTAAACAGTCAGATATTCAGAGCCCCAATGTGAATGGCATATGGTCAGCCTTCACCGGCTGAGGACGTGTCACCATATGGAACAACGACCTAAAAATTACAGCAGAAACGTAAGAGCGCCTGGCTGTTTCGTGGTTTGCCCTCACGCCCGTGCTTCCGGTTTCCGATTTCTCAGCTGCTCTGGTGTTAATAGGATGTGGCAGCAGAGAGCAGAGTAATCATCACACTTACAGCAGTAGCGGTTCCTGGGGCTGTGGATTCTGTTGGATGGAGCTCCGGTACAGCATGGGGTTGGTGTTAGGGTCTGTGTGCGAGGAGGGCTATCTCCAGTACAGTGCAGGGTTGGTGTTAGGATCTGTACATGAGGAGGACCAGCTCCGGTACAGTGTAGGGTTAGTGTTAGTGTCTGTACATGAGGAGGGCCAGCTCCGGTACAGTGTAGGGTTAGTGTTAGGATCTGTACATGAGGAGGGCCAGCTCCGGTACAGTGTAGGGTTAGTGTTAGTGTCTGTACATGAGGAAGGCCAGCTCCGGTACAGTGTAGGGTTAGTGTTAGTGTCTTTATGTGAGGAGGGCCTTCATTAGGAGCTCCGGTACAGTGTAGGGTTGGTGTTAGGGACTGTACATGAGGAAGGCCAGCTCCGGTACAGTGTAGGGTTAGTGTTAGTGTCTGTACATGAGGAAGGCCAGCTCCAGTACAGTGGAGGGTTAGTGTTTATGTCTGTACATGAGGAGGGCCCTCATTAGAAGCTCCGGTACAGTGTAGGGTTAGTGTTAGGGTCATTGTGCAGCAGTGATGAGCTCCTCTCCAGGTACCTGTCTTATATGAGACAGCATGATCCAACTGGCGCTCATCTCTGCATATCCACTGTATTTTCCCATTTCTGTCTCCTCTGATGCATTAGCATGGTTTACCCAGTGTTACCCTAGTTTACCCTGGCCCTGCCGTGAGGTTCAAGTTCCAAGTGCACTGTCACATACTTAGAGGAGCACTAATTTAGATGTAATTAGATCAGGAAACGAGTTTGGGATAAGAACAGCCAAAGTCAAGAGTCCATTCCGAGGAGGGGTAAATATTAACTGCTGAATAACCTGGTTGTTTAACCAGGATAAGCATGCAGAATCGAGTAAAAAAAATCAGTATGCTTATTTAGCAGGACAAAACTGTTTGGCAGCAGATTTAAAATTAAATATTTATATCTCTATCAATCACGTTATAAAGGGGAGGTGACAAGTGCATGGGGGGGGGACAACAGGTCATGGGGGTTTGACTGCAGGAGAGGACACTTCTGACCAGGACACAGAAGCCAGCATCCTGTTATCGCCCATTTAAAATGACGCTCATTTCAAGTAATCTAGAACTGTCTTATTATCCTGGCTGATATTCTACTCATCAGAGAGCGGCCGAAAAGCCACTTAGAAAAGTGGCTTTTAAATAAAAACACGAAGAGTCATTCCGGAGCCTCCGTGTCGTGCTTCGCCGTGCATCTCACAGGAGGTGGGGGCGCACACACGCCCAAGATGTGTTGGCCCAGTTTCTCTTATAGCTCAAAGGGTTACGCGTGTGGTCCATGTGGAGCCAACGCATGTCATGACGTGTCCAGTTAAAGACCTTCCTTTTATGGCAAAGACATGGGCTTGTGAGATCATAAGCAGATCAGATAAAAGTCATGCACCAGAACCTCAGTGGAGATAATGATCCGAGTAAACAGTGTACTTTTCCATGTTGGATTTAGGGAACAGTATCAGAATCAGAATGCTTTTATTATGCTGGAGGAAACTGTTTGTAATTACAGAGTGCACAGTACGTAGCCATATGGAAAGACAAAAATACACAATACGTAGTCACAACAACAATTGCTTTATAAAAATAAATAAGTATAGCATATGGAGATGCCTGAAGAAAAAAATACACAAATTGTAATGTAATGTAAAAAAGATAAATGAATAAACAGAATCTCTCTTCTCTAGGCCTCAGGTCTGCCCCAAACTATCAGAAGTCTGAGGACTGAGGACTCCTGCTTATGTTCTTAGTGATCGCAAGTTGAGCAGCCTCTATCTACAGCACCGCTCTCCTGTGAAACATCTCCGTAATGTTGGCCAGGTTTCAGGGATTGGTTAGCAAGCCATGCCTCTGCTATTTTAAGCCAGTGTTTTCCTTAAAGAAGGGCAGAAACCCCCTAGTATGACTCAAAGACTGAATCCACCCAGCTCCAGAAATGCTATATTTTTGCAGAGCTGCGATCTCCGCAGTGGTAAGTGGCTGCGCTGCAGCCGGCGCTGCGCTGCAGCCGGTGCTCGTCACCAGTCTTAGCCGTCGAGCTGCGGGGCTTTTCCAGGGCTTAGAGGCATGAATGGGCCCCGTCTGGAGCAGCCAGGATAAATCACTCAGTGCCTGTGGGAGAGTGCTGCTGTTCTGAGGCAGGCGACATGATCGCAGGGGCAGCCCGGGGGGGGGTCGCACGCCTCTCATCTTTTCAGCGAGGCTCAGAGGCAGGGGCTGCTTCACAGATTTTCCTCAGTGGAAGTAGCCTGCCGGCTTGATGCTCTCGCCGAATGCCGTTCCGTCTTCCATGGCCGAAAATTGCATGCTCCACCTTTACTCGACATGTGGTTGGGGCACCGTCCAAAGGCTGCACGGCTCCTCACTGCTCAGCTTCTCAATGTGCAACTCATCACTGCACGGCCCCTCACTGTGCACTTCCGCACTGCACAGCTCCTCACTGTGTTGCTCCTCCGCACTGCACATCTCCTCACTGTGTTGCTCCTCACTGTACAGCTCCTCACTGCGCCTCTGTCGCACACCATTCTGTCGCCGGCTGGCTCACTCACACAGTCAGGGAGGGGTCTGCTCCTCACAGGCCTGCAGATACTGCCTGCATGAGGCAATAATTGCTGCAGGTGGTGAAGAATGGGGTCTCACGCCTTTTGGGGGCAAATGTTTACTGTCTTCAGTAACATTAAAGATGGCTTTAGCTCAGCCCACAGTCATAGGGAGCCAGTCTAAGTCTGTAATTCTGCTCGATTATCATGCTCTTTCTTCTCCCCTGTTCTTTGATAAATGCTCAGAAGCAATAACAGTCCTGCTGTTTTGTGTCTTGAACATTAATTACCGTGACTCCCCTTGATTACTGCCACTCGGACTTGAATGTATGTCAAGGTTTGTCAGTGGTCTTAATGAAATCTCATTTGGTAAGTCTGAGGGGAAGAGCTACGCGGGAAAGGCAGCTTAAAGCTCTGGTTTTGTCGGACTGAATTAGCTGCAGAATCAGCGCAGGCATAAGTGTCGTGCTATGGTACATTATAAAGCAGGCTTTGTGCAACAGAGCTGGCATTTTAGAGTGTGAAAGTCGATAGGAGCAGATCAGCGTCCATTTGTCCAGCTTATATATATATCAGCCAGTCTGATCTACTTCTAAGAAACCGATATGCAGCGCTGAAAGGTGATACTGGAGGTATGTGGAGGGGGGGCGACTCCCTGACAGAGACCCAACCTGTGGGGTGAAATGTGAATGAGGCTGGCAGAGTGATGGCGGGAAGCTGAAGGGGCATGGATCTTCATTGCACATTGTGACGCTCGGAGGGAATATGTAGTGAAGTGGGCGGGGCCATGGGGCTAGGCCAGCCAATCAAACGGCAGGGCCATCCCCCTGCTGCTGTAATTGCGTATTGACTGTACGACTTCAGATCCTCTTCACTAACTTTGCTTCCAAACTCATTTTTATGAGTTAGTTAATAATTGTACCAGAGATTTAAATGGGGAGCAATTAACCAGTTCCTTAAGTATTTATTCCTTACAGCGTCTTAGTAGTACTTGCTAATTGTTTTGCCTGTCATGCTAGCTACAGTTTAATTCTTTTTTATTATCCTCAGTGAGGCTGTTATTATCCCATTACCCATTGTAATGATTCTATTCTTGCATATCCCAGCATGCTCCACTTTGACACACTCACACACATGTATACATTTAAGAGTGAAGCTTGAGGTCTGAGGGCAGGGTCAGGCCATTCATCAGGCACCCTGGGCACATTTGGGGGGTGGGGGGGGGGTTAAAGGCCTTGCTCACACGGAAATGTGACTTTAACCTCAGTCAGACCGGCGCAACCTGCTGAGCCACACACCAGCCCCCGTATGCGTGTGTGTTCCCATGCCGACTAGAGGCTGTGTAGACTGCACAGCTGCGCATTTCCTGCACCATTCCGCAGCAGCTGAACCGGCAGCTGTCAGACTCGGTCCCCAGGCCACAAGCCACTGACTGAGAACGATAAGAAAGTCTCGACTGTGGAATCTTTTCTGTCATATTATAATAATTGCCACGCTGTGCTCGTTGGCTGGGCAGCAGCGAATTTCAAATGATGCTGCTTCTGAGAAGGACTCAGCGTGTCTGTCTATTTCCCGCTGCAAGCGTTTTCCTGAAAATCAGCACCTTTATGCCTCTGGAATGTTCCACCCAGCACATGCGCAATACAGTGGTGTGTAATACCCCCTGACCGTGGATGTGCCACGGATTTGCCTAATGAACGTGCCGTGTGTTGGTGCTGTTCCAGAGAAATTTAAGATAAACAGTGCCTAATCCATCATTCTTACTGGAATCACCACTCGGAGAACCATATTGAATGTAACGCTGCATAAAATGAACAGACGGAGCTGCTAAGTGCAGAAAGTCGTCGCAGAACAGAGGTTCTTTCTGTGCAGATAATTAAACTAACTCAACTGAGCCTAATTAAACTTTTCAAGGTTTCTTTCCGAAGTTTAAGCATGGTATACCTGTAAGTAATGAATCTGGCTGCCTGTATTTTTATTACAGTTTGCCATATTTACGTAATGGCAGCTTTTCAGCCGAAAGACCATCTTGGTCTCCATGAGAACTTTGATCAAGGCGCGGCCTTGCAGCAATTCATGAGGCTCAGCCTCAGAACAATGAAGAGCTAGAAGAGACGAGCGGAGCTGCTGTTGTGTGCTGCGCTTACCTACCTGCGGCTCAATGTCATTTTCTCAAAATTCGCTTTTGGGTCGGTTGGATCAGGAGCAAAGGTGTGATCTGGGAAGATGGGATGATGGACTTTTTGTATGCCGAGTATTTAAAGTGATGCTGCTGCTTCACGCTGGTTTCTTTTTGATGAGATTAATCTAATCCCAATGTGGCTGCAGGTAATCATTCCAAGCAGTGAAAATGACAAAGAAAGCATTATAAATAAAGCTTACTGTGACTCAGAAAATGAACAGAACAGAAAATGAACCCAGAAGCCCATTGTCATACTGATATGTGCTGCTGGTCAGTGCTCCGCTTTATTTTAGCTTATATGCTAATGCTGACGGTGTGTGGTTTTGGGCTCTGGAATAATGCTTGCTCCGGTACACAGTAACCAGCCAGCATGGGAGGCGCCAGGGAGACTTCCTCACTGACCCAGACAAGCGAGACAAACCAAAGCCATGAAGATACTCTGTGCTGCTCTATTCTGGCCTAATGTGGGGTCACTTTGCTGACAGGAGCGCCGCAGAGTGTGTGGGCCTTGGGGCATGTCCCGACTAAGGCAGAGATGCAGGCCTCCTTCCTGTCTCCCTCATGGGACACGCCATGCCCACCCCCCCACTCATGTTCTCTGTTATGAATGAAGCACCGGCACTCAGACGGGGGGGCGGGGGGCCGCTTAGGGAAAGCCCAGCCCTCTTAAATGCCTTCTGGTAAATGGCATTAGAGGCTTCTCTGAAAGCTGAACCATCTCTTCCACCATGTGGTCGGGGGGGTGGGGTGTGAGCAAGGTGGCCTTCCCAAGGTGCCCTTGTAAGGTTAAATTGCTCAGAGAGGATGAAGGAGAAGAGCTGGTCTGCTGAAAGTATTCGCTGCTAGCTGAGAACCTTGTTTCATTGAGGTTTGTTGTCCGGCCCGTGAACCGTCCTGTGAAACACAGAGTGTCTGCTGGTTCCGTGTCAGTGTCCCTGCGGAACGCGAGAACGCGATCTCAGCCCCCCTGCAGGTCCATACGCCACAGGGATGTCCGGGAAACTCACAGGCACAGCCCCCAGTGGGGAGTAGCGAGGGAACAGCACACTAAAATGCCTTTTATTAAAAATAACTGCGGAACAGTGACTGAACTCCATAGGAAACCACAGAATACGAGTTCAGGAGCATGTGGCTGGTGTGAAAGTCAGTACGATTCACTTCAGTCAGCTGGTCTCACTGCCCAAAACAGACAGGAGGTCTATGTCACATGATCTTCTCACAGATAGAGCTGAAACTCCTGACCAGAAATATAAAACAAGCTAAACATTTTAGGACACATCCTGAAGGCTGTTTATCTGTCATCTGTGCACCAAAGTGTCTGGTTATTCCCATCATTTCCAACTCCAGAAGTCTGTTATACATAAGAGATGATAAAGGTGTAGACTGCTTCCACCACTGCCACAGCCCCCCCACATTTAGGCAGAGTACTGCCGCCCACCCCCTCTCTGCAGGCCCAGTCCTGCCATGTGGAGGGTGGGACGCGGCCTGCTTTCCCTGCATGTCCCATTCCGATAAGGACAGAGAGAGCTGGTGACGCCAACCCTAGGGCCAATGGAGCGGGACTGGGGGGGGGAGGG
>JAODUD010000008.1:21721095-21737173 GCA_026784285.1 Stomatorhinus walkeri | reverse complement strand
TCGGCGCATCGTTACGGCTGGTCCTGCCAGCGGCTCCAGCTCGGCGCATCGTTACGGCTGGTCCTGCCAGCGGCTCCAGCTCGGCGCATCGTTACGGCTGGTCCTGCCAGCGGCTCCGGCTCGATGCATCGTTTCGGCAGGTTCTACCAGGAGCTCGGGATCTGTGCCCACTTGGATAAGCATCAAAGCCTCTCAGGGCCTGCTGAAATTTACCCAGGACTCGTGAGAACTTGAAAGTGCTTTCACCCTGTGCAGAACTCTCTGGAAGCTTCTGCTATGACTCTCATTCCAGGCCGCGTGCCCTCATTACCAACAGCAGCTCTGAATCCAGGAGAGCTTAAGGCCAACTTGTGCTTTTTACAGCTTTTTTTACATGGTAATTAGTTATTATTTGGAGCCTGACCGATGCTGTTGACAAAGGCCCAATTGATACTTTCCTTTGGTAAATATTTAATTGGCACTTTCCCAAAAGAACAAACATCCTTGCTTATGCATGAAAAAGCATAAATGTATATCAATTATATCAAAAAAAAATATTTAATTAAATGCCTTAAACCACACATTGATCAATTTAGTGACCGTATCTGCTTGGTCTGTCATGGTGACACTTATGAAGTGATCCCTGCACAGTAATATCAGGACGCGAGCTCTCCATCCTCCTTGGAGGATACATCGCAGCTTCCTTTCTGCTTCCCCTCTGCCAGGCAGCGTGGGCCTTGTGACGACACCCAGCTCGCAGCCTTGGGAGCCCCCACTGTAGCGCTGATCAACAGGCACATCAATGAAATATTTGCACCTTTACAAAGGGAGCGCAGATTTAATCTGTCGGTGTGAAAGTCTGACATACAGACACTGGAATGTGGGTCTAATTATGAGTGTGTCTCATGCAAGCAGGTCACCTTCAGCAGCAAACTCTGCCTTTAAAATAACACACACTGCTGGCTGCTACTAATGTCCTGTGCAATCATGGCACTGGGATACCTGATTTTTTTATAATTCATGCCAGTTGGAAATGGATTGCACTGCAATTTGTGAAACTATGAAAACATTCTGGTGCATATATATGTATCTGCATGATATATATATAAAGTGTTTTTGTGATGTGTCAGTGACCCTGACCAAGATAAAAGGTTAGAAGACAGATGGATGGATGGATGGATGGATGGATGGATGGATGGAGTATGTGTTGAGTTTTTGTGTTTAATTCAAAGAATGTGCTTTAAAAAGAAGTGTTTGATTATTCTTGAATTATAAAGATAATTTATTAAGATTTTTACAATATTACCTCCAAAATGTCTGTAATTTCTTATATTGCTCTCGGTTTCATTGCCTCCCAGACACCTCCCTTCTTCCCCTATTCCCTTCTTCCCCTCTTCCCTTCTTCTTCTGCCTCATCATTCACTTTAAGCAAATGCACAGAAGCCTGTTATGGAGGATTAAAAAATTATGAAAAAGCTGCTGTGCTAAAGTGACAGGAAGGAGAAGATGCCACGTCTCCCAGTTGTGTGACGGTAATGGGGGCGTCGTTCTCTATTATTTTTTATTAGCATGAACATTGAACATAGAGGGGGGGGGTTGAGGAGGGATAGGGGTGGCACCTCAACGGCAGAAAGCTGAACCTCAGGCACAGGACTCTGAAACCTCCTACAACATAATCCGCCACCTTGCCATTCTCACGGCACAGCGTGCCATCTGCAGTGGCAGGGGGGTTCTGGGGGAGGTATGACAACATGTATGCCCCCACACGCCCATGGCTCCCCTAAATACATATACTGCTTGAGTCTGAAATAAATTAATTATTACATTATATTACTTTTGTGTGCTACAATTCTGTGGGCTGGGAACGGGCGAAACACAAACGTAAGCACATTTTCCCGACGGACCCTGGGTGCGCTGGGTGCTCAATTCACGTCAGCTAGTGAAAAGCGAATTAAACAACAGAAAAAATCTACCAAGCCTGAGGAAGCAAGACAATCTAAACATGAAATCAGTGAGTCAAATATTTGTAAAAAAAACTGTAAAATGTAACTGCAAAGCCTTGCATAAATAACTTATCAGTGTTCAAAATAGTTTCTGCTTCTTAGTGCTGGTAAACTAGTGTAAGTAATACTTGGAGGGCATTAAAATCAAATGCATCTGACCCCCTAACAGAACATCAGGCCCCAGTCTGCCCCCCTCCCAGATGAAATGGTTTGAAACACACAGCTGCACAGTGCCTCTTGGCACATTTCAGGTACCATGATTTAATAACGACCCGGCAGACACATGACATGTCCCACGTTTACAAATCTGCATGTATCGTATAGCATTTCAGTCATCGCAGTGACATTGCACTCCAGCCAGCGTGTGACAAATGCCACCCTGCATGCGATATTGTGAGTGTATTACAGTAAATAAATATAATTAATCCCCAACCTTTCTATCCGCGTGTGAGCAGCAGCTCACTGGAGGCGGCCAGCCTCTCTCATATCGAATGTAATTTAATGGTGTAAAACAGGCCGACATGAATCAGGCAGCGAGGTGCCGTGTTTGGGGTCATTTTTCCATTAGCTAACAAGATTTAAAAAGAACCTTGAATCAAACAATATACAGCAGGATTTTACAGTATATTGTTACTGCAGGTATGTTCCAATGTTTCTGTACAAGTATTTTGATACAGGGCTCCCCAACTCCAGTCCTCCAAACACCTTTCTGCGCCATTTCAGAGCTAGAGACCCTGAATCCAACACAGTGTGCAGATTTCCGTGCTCAGGCACGTCTTAATCAGCCAATTACCGGCTTTAGTGGGTGTTTCTGAACAGGGAATTCTGCAGACTGTGTTGGGTTCTGCCGCTCCAGCTCTGGAACTGCGCAGCTCTGATCTAATAGCAGTAACCTTGGAAATGCACGTTTCCTGACTCTTTACTTACCGCCAAGACGATAAAAACCTTTTGTGTTACTGCTGCCTGACAACAAGACAAAGAGAAAGTCTGTCATCTTTAATGAATTAAGGTAATTCGGCAAGACACAGAACACACGATTCTTTCATTGCACAAAGAGGCACTGTGTTATGAAAAGAGGCTGGACATTTGATGCATTTAATATAACAACAACAGAGGGGCGTGGTGACTCAGATGGAAGTGCTGTAGCCCCAGGCAGCCAGGCTTAAGGTGTCCTGTCACGGTACGAAGGCATATGCGTGTGAATATGCGTGTGAATATGTGTGTGAATATGCGTGTGCCCTGCAGCGGACTGGCACGCCGGGTGGGGCGCAGCTTGGGGGTGTCTGTGTAAACACAATATATTCACAAAAGAAACTACAGTCAACTGAGTGTCATTTGGGTCCCGAAATCATAGCTGCTTCTGTTATAGTACCCATGAGCGAAAACGACACCTTGAATTTAACAGAACCACACACTTTTCTCTGATGACTGTTTGCGTTTCTTTTCGTACTTACTCCTTGATATAGGTCTAGGTAAATAACCAAATTAAGAAGAAATGTAAATTTATACTAAAACTGAAAATCACTGCATCTTGGTTAATAAGCTTAAGAGCCTGTGCATTCATAGGCAGGCATATGTGGTAGGAAGTAGGTCATATACAATAGAAATAAAGAAAATCATATTATAGAAATACCAAAGTAACAGCCCAAATATTCTACACATTATATGTCACACAATGTTTCAATATCAGGTACACATAAGATAAGAATAATAAAAAGTGAAATAATGCAAGGTAAAAATGTATCTTTTTAACATCTAGGTTTGTGACAGAGCCCCCTCTGGTGGACAGATTGGGAAACGTACAAATAAGCAAGACCTACGTTCCAGGAGCAACTGCTACATGATTTTGCTTCAAAGATTAACTGAAGGAGAGCTATGCAAAGCTTGCAAGATATCTCTGGCAGGGTGCTGAACCCAGAAATACATTCTAGTCACCAGAAGCTTGGCGTTCTGGGTCCATCATGGCTGAGGCATCCGGACCCCAGTTATTCTTTCCATTCATCCATTATCTGTAACTGATGATATGTACAGTTACAGGGTTATTCTTTCCATTCATCCATCTCAGGACACGCTGACACACCATTTAGTCACTCCTACAAACAAATTGGTGGCTATACTCACCTTGCGTGTAATGAACAAATATTCCGTTATACACTGTTCTCTCCTGCCAATCATTTCTTTTATAAGAAAATATGTTTGTGACTCAGGAGCAAATAAGTGATTTGACTATATTTACCTTGTTTTTGGACTGTGGGGGAAATCCCACAACAGCACAGGGAGAACAAGCAAAGTCCACAGACAGAGGGTGGAGACTCAAACCCTGCTCCTAAAGGTGCGAGGCAGCAGTGCTAACCACTGCAGCATCATACTTCCCTTTCTCCTTTTCACTGTCTTCTAACAGGAAGTACAGAAATATGGACCTTCTGGAATAGGCCCTCGGATAGATTCCTGCCGTCCAGATGGGTTTGGGAAGTTAAAATTGCCAAACATTATGAATGCAAAAATAACACAAATAAAATTCTTATCCAGCTAAGAATTTCTCTTCATAACCTGCAAAATGAAATAAACTCTCAAAGACATGCTATGATAATGATGTGTGTTTACATTCCCAAGGACCGACGAGGTATTATTGTGGCTCTGATTCCGTGGTCAGTGGGACACGGACTTCTTAAGGGAGCATGTCAGCCACACGCAAACCGTGGGGGGGGGGGGGCATGTGTGCAGCTCAGAGGGGCAATGAAGCCACACGATGAGAGCTAACGCTGCATAAGAGATGACTAGAAGCCTGCGCTGTGACAGCGGCCTGGGTGACGGCGGCCTGGGTGACGGCGGCCTGGGTGACGGCGGCCTGGATCGCCTCTGTATCTCTGTTACCCAGAGGCTTGGGTTCACAGTGCCGGTCTGAGCCAACAATACAACAGTGGCCTGCTAATGGATTACAGTGGATCTGGGCTGGGGCATCGAGCTTGAGAAATCCCTCCTCTGCCTAAAGGCTGTTTTCTTACAAAATAAATAAGAAGAAGTGAGTGGGGACAGAGAACAGAACATAACAGTATTAGTTCATTGCACGCAAGCCCTTTTCCTGCACTCACGATTGCAGTGCGGTTTGTGCAGTGAGCCTTGGCAGTGACACTGGTGGGTATCAGTATCTTCCAGATATTTCTTTCTACCACTTGGTCATATGTGTTACATCCTGCCCCTCATGTCGCCTGACCCTCCGGTCTCCTCCCTGACGTGGCTCATCAGAGCCACACCTGTTGCTCGTTACCCCTCGTTAGCCTTTGTATTTAAGTACCTGTTTGGCTCGTCATCCCCAGTCCGGTCACTGACGTCACTCCCCCTGTCTGCCTGTGTCCCTCCCCACACTCGTCTTCTTGTCTTGACTTCTAGTGGTCTTGTTTGTGATTCTGTAGGACCATCTCTATATGCATCCTGACCATCAAAAACTGCACCAAAAACCCTCCCAGCCTCTGGATGAGTTATGAGGCTGAAGCACGCCTTGATATTTCGCATTTTCTGATCTGTCTGTGTCACATGGCTGTCTTCTGGCTATTCTCACTGGTGAATCCCGGCCATCGTCACCAAGCAAATCTGGTTTTTATTTGATGTCACCTGGTTTATATAGAGCCTTCTGAGGCGGCTATTTCCGATGGGGATCCGCGTGCGGAGCCACACACTCACATCTGGAACACATTCATTCTTGGAGTGAGGCGACCGCCCGCCTGCGTAATACCGCCTCCCACAAGATCAGCTGGAAGATTCAGCCAGATGTGGGGAGGCTTCGGCTGGCCGAGAGCGCTGGAGAGCGAGAGAAGCTAACGACAAAGTTACTGGGCTGAGTCTGCCTCAGCTGTGACTTGCGGTAACAGCGTCCCGCCCCCCCGCCCCTCGCCATAGCCTCGCAATGTATAGACGGTGGGTTCTGCTGGCGGCCGTGCTCCTGTCCCCGCAGATCGGACACGCTCAGAGGATGACACAGGAGATGGTCATGATGCAGTACTTTGACAGGCGACTCTCCGAACTCGAGGTAGGAGTGGAACTTATACTTCAGCAGTCACGTCAGATCAAGCATCTGAGGTCTGCGAAGAATCAACCTTATTAAGTGGATGTGATTAGTCTTTTCCTGGAATGTGTTCCTCCTTACTAACATACAATATTTCCAGCTAACACTTTCACATAAATTCATATCAAGTTCCTGATATCGTACAAATGGTGGGGATCTGGGGACGGCAGGGTGATGACAGAAAGCAGATTTTAAAGCAGAAGTGTACGTGCTAAGTGCTGTGATGAGGCCACCCCCCCCTTTCCCCCGGCCCCAGGAACGCGTTAACAGATGCGACCAGAGCGTACAGACGTACGAGCAGAAGCTATACGACATCGGCAAGCACCTGCGTGGTCACTTGGACGGCCTGGGCGTCTTCAAGGCTGAAATGAAGAGCCTGATGGACAGTGTGGTGATGAGGGTGGAGCGGACGGAGAGGGACATCGAGTACATGGAGCAGCAGAGCCCCCTGCAGCCCTGCGTGGACGTCGACGAGGCCGTCCTGGAGGAGGAGGTGAAGGAGGCGCAGAGGGAGCCCAAGAGCAAACTGGAGCAGAAAACAGGTAGTGAGAACATGCAAGGGGGGGTGACCTGTGGTCACACGGAGAAGCTTAGGGCGCAGAGGACCGAAACGCCAAGGGCGCATCCATGCAGCAATATCTGCTCTAACTGATATGTTATTAATATGAAAAAAAAACATGAATGAATCATCTGTAAATCCAGTAATATAACTTACGTGCTAGATAAATATTTTAGTTGTAAGAAGATTTAGTTGTAGCCTATTTTGCCTATGAATTAGAACATGGGTCACCAACTCCGGTCCTGGAGAGTTACTGTCCAGTAGGTTTTCTATCCCACCTGGCTTCTGATGAGCCACACTAGGTCTCAGGTAAATAACAGGAGCAGGTGTGGCTCATCAGAAGCCAAGTGGGACAGAAAACCTACTGGATAGTAGCTCTCCAGGACCGGAGTTGGTGACCCCTGCATTAGAATATGTGAAAAGTGTATTCATATCAGAGCTGTACTAGACTTAACATTTACCCATTACACTGAACAGCTAACAAAACCAAGATCAGTATGTTTGTTCTGTGCACAGCATTCTGGGTAATGAATGTCTCCAGTGTGCCGGATAAGCAAATCTCTGAAATGCAAACATTTATATCTGATTTTTGTCTTAATTATGCATTGGAAAAAACATCAGAAGAAATAAGCTGATCTTTCTGGAAAGTGATGTCAGCGCACAGCCTGTTAGCTGTGTCTGTCTGCAGTTTGGAGTCCTAGTAGCTCTCTGCCTTCCTTCCACAGCTCAAAGCCTTGTGGTTCAGGTGAATCTGTGCCATTAAAACACCTAAACCACACCTCCACTGGAAACCAGGTCAATGGTGTAGGTTTTTAATACAGCTTTTTGTCATCTTATAAAGGAATTCATATAAAAGCCAGATAATTCATTAAAATTTTCACACAAAAAACAAATGAAAACAAACAACAAAGTCTCTAAAAATGTGCTGGATCTGCAGGTTCTTATCAATGCTTAATGACTTGTTCAAAATTCCAGACACACCAGAAAATGTCACCTTCCATCCAACACTGTGGTTGAGCTCCAAGCAGACAGCTGCACAAACACAGCGTTTGGCTCACTGACAAAATGAAGCATTTACATCTTTACACTGACAGATTGTGATGCGGTGATCAAGGGTGTGAAATCCCTGAAGATCCTGAAGCGAGCAGGGGAAGCTCAGGGCTCCTGGATGAAGGATCCCAGCAAAGGTTCATCCAAGGTCTACTTCTTCAGTGGGACGAGGAACGATGCCTTCCTGGAGTTCAGCAACCTGCAAGCTTTCACTGAGCAAAACTCCACCCAGGGGGGGCTCAAGGTCCAGCTGCCATTCCCCTGGCAGGGGACGGGCCACGCCGTGTACCACGGCTTCGTTTACTATCACAAGGCTGGTACAGCCAACGAGATCGTCAAGGTGCACATCCGCAACGGCACCTTCAGCGACAACATGCTGCTGCCGGGGGCTGGGCGGCTGCCTGCCTACTCATTGACCCCCCAGACCATCATTGACCTGGCCGTGGATGAGCTGGGCCTCTGGGCTATCCACGCTGACCCGGACTTCGGAGGGAACCTGGTGATCACCAAGCTGGACCGGTCCAGCCTGGCGGTGGAGCACACTTGGGACACGGAGTGCAAGAGCCGGGATGCAGAGGCGTCCTTCCTCATCTGCGGGACGCTCCACGTGGTGTACAACTCACGCTCCGGTGGGCGCTCCAGCGTGCAGTGCATGTACGACATCCACGACACCTTCCACAGCGTGGAGAGCCCAATCTTTTTCTTCCCCAAACGCTACTCGAGCCACTCAAGCATGCGGTACCACCCCAAAGACAAGCAGCTCTACTCCTGGGACGATGGCTACCAGACTATCTACAAAGTGCAGACCAAGAGGAAAAACGAGGTCACGCCAACCTAATTCACAAGCAAAGGCACCATCCAGTAGCTTTAGGGGACAACCAGATCTTAGACATGAAGGCAACAAGGCTTTTTATTTTATTTTATTTTTATTTCTCTTTAACGTATAATGCCCAAAAGAAATTGAACGTGAAGTTACATTCATACAGTAACATACTGATGTGATAGACACCAGCAGATATCTGGCACCGGAGTACTGCCGCGGTATACAACAAATACTAAAGTTTGAGAAAATACCCTCTACTGGTCAGTCAGAGAAGTGCACATGCGGAATGCGAGCGTTGCAAAATAGACAATTTATACATAAATCACGCTGAGTAGCTACCGTATTTAATTGCCTGTCGGTGACTTGATTTAATCTGAAGTTACCCTGAAGCACATTTTATGATTCATTTACGGTTTGCGTGGCTTAAATTACATAATCGCTATAACTGCACAGCAACACGTATGTTGTGTCATTGTAATATATTTTTGCAAGCATAACTGAAATGTATATTGTAAGAAATTTTACATTTCAAAATAAAAAGCAGGTTTCTCTTCTGTTGTGCTTTTATTTAAACAATGTTCCATTTTGTAACTATATCTGACTACGCACAATAAAATACATATATTTCATAGGAAAAATGTTGTTTGTCTTTAAAGAAAGCTGCAAACGTTTAAAAAATGATCAGATATGCTATTGCTGGACAACTTCTACTGTCGCCATCTCCGACAAAATCATCATAATAAACATACGTACGCTCTCAGTGAAGTAAAGTTATTACTCTTGACGGAAAACAGCACAAGTCTATAATAGGTCTATAAAAGACAGATCGATAGATAGATAGATTTGACTATATAGCCTATATTATCCCAAAATGCGCTTCCTTAAACATCTGTTTAACATCTGTTTGGCTCGGGGTCTTGTGTCCCCCTTAATTATTTAACACTGAGAGCAGAAAACCCATTCCTCACATCTTCAAAAGAGACTATTAAAAGATCTGCCACTTAAAAGATGATTTTATGTGTCCTTCACAGCTGCGGCTCTCGGTCGCGGTTTTATTCTGAAAAAAATATATGTAAATGTTTCCATTTAACTGTACTGTACTTCCTAACTTAAGTTACAGTACGACTCGCTGGATGCCCCTGAGCCGCTGGGGGGCGACAAAATATTGATAAAAAATTCCCAAAATGCGCGCACTGTTCAAATTTTATACTGTATAGTAGCCTACAACACTACTAGCCTTCGTGTATGCATTAGCATGAAACATTTAAAAAGTATTACTGACTTCAGATCTACATGCTAATATGTCATTATTCTGTTATATATATGGAGGGCTGCACTGCGACCTCACACCTCCATGGCAGTTGGTCCAGGTCCCGCCCCTCTATATGTATGTGTACATGTCCGGTAATGGACAAGCATCCCGTCCTGGGCGACCCCCTGCCTCGTGCCCTGTGCTTCGTGAAGGAACTTATCTCTTACCACCCGGACCAGGATGGATGATAGATGAATTATTATATATGGGCTATATTTATTGCTGCAAATTTCACTGCATTTATCATTAAAGCTAATACGCCAATCTCCCTCTGAAGGTTTTTGATTGTTTTTGTTTCTGGTCATAAATGCAGTCCAATCATCCAGGACAGACTATAGCTATAGGCAGAATAGACAATCGTCTATGAGGACCATTGCATTACCGGGCCATCCATCCATCCATCCCTCCATAAATCCATCCATCCAACTTAGTAGCGCATCTTGGAAAGTTTGGCGGTTACTGCACTCACAGTTTATTCAATTGATTAGCTGCACATCAATAGCGTTTTAAACCCGCTGTGTATTTCTTCAGCTCTCAGATCGCATTTTTGGCTCTTTACCATGCGGACCCTCGCGGAGCGGTGCACAGCCGCCGTAGGAATCACATGACGGGCGACCTACAGTAGCCGCGGGGCGATGGAGGGAATAACCCTGGCGGTGAGAACCGAGGGCCAGCAGAGCGCTTTACTGAGCCGTTACCGGCGGAGGACGGATCGTAGCGAAAGACGAGCGGCTCCCCGTTTCCACATTGCTCATTCTGCGGTTTGCTGGTTTCCTTTTTGCACTTATGTCGATGTAACGTCTTTCCGCGTGCATGTATGTTTAATACAAGTTAATCATAGCCCTGTATAATATGTTAATCAGTGGGCATGCGTTCGCATTTTTCCTTTTGTAAAACGCATTATAAGGAGCGCTGCTTTCCCTTTCTGCAACTTTTAAGTGTAAAATTTAACTAAAGTGCATAAAATGCAACGGGGCGGCGGTTTCCTTTGATAAGCCTGCGCACCTGTCTGATAAATACGCACAGCTCCGTTATGTCATATTGGCATAATTTACATGGCTGTTTCATGTTATGTGGGCAAAATTTTAAAATGTACATACGTATGCACCGAAATTATATTTTACTTATTTGTCCACATATAACTGTTCGAAAGCGACTTTGGCAGGTTTTAGCATTCAGAGCAATATATTTGATGTTTACTGTCTAGTTAAAAATGAAAAAGTGCGTTGAAGGGAAACCTCTCAATTAGGCTAAATGTAATATTAAAACTACAGATCGAAACGTCTATTTCACGAGGTCCATTAAAATGCGATGAGAATTTATCAGTTTTTAAGCTTTTCTGGCCTGCCTTCTAAGGATATGGATGGATGGACGGACAGACGGACTGGACATGACGCTGGACATGACGTGCATGCATTTCCAAAGACGCACAGGGTGTACATGGCTGTTTGGACATCATGAGGATGTTTCATAGGTGGCCACGCTTTGGCCCCAGGGACTTGTGGGAAATGAGCTGCATTAGCTGCTGCTCTGGCTGTCTGAGGGGTCCTGGGGCCTGTTTCCTGAAACCTCTGCAGGTGCTGGTCTTTCACAAACATTTAGCACGTCTCAAAACCAAATCAACTAGCAACGTGTGGTTTATAACTTGTTAGGAAAGATTGAACTTTAAATAGGTGTGTCCTTTTGAAAATGTAGCTAAATTGCATCACTTGTGCTTCCTGGTGCATTAATGACACTTGTGTTACTGTGGTAAATTACAGCGTTGATATTCGGACATCAGGATGGGCTAAAGCTCAGCAGATGAGATCCTCACAGCTCAGATTTATAATTACACTGTAAAACATGCAGATGTCGCAGAGCCACGATGGTTCATCCAGATAATCCGTTAGGAATTTTCCTGGGATTGGGGGGGGGGGGGGCTTTCAAACTCCCAGTCTCTCCTATGATGACACCATGAAGGAGTTTTGGGGAAAACAAATTGTGGATCTTAACCACACCTGTGTCATCGGCGATTGCTGATGTAAGGCGGTGTGATTACATTTGGCGCCTAGCGGCTCCGAGCAGGATAATAATGGATGAACAGAACTTGTGTTACCTCACAGAAATGATTCAGCAGCTGAACGTCAAAACTTACCAGTGGACATGTAGCATCATGGAAACCCAAATTAAGTCAAAATGGAGCCACAACGAAACAATTGTTTCAGGAAGTTTTAACTGTGAAGGACATATATCCAACCTCAGTCTTAGCCACTGGTAACTTACCTGTGAAAGATTGCCGGTGCTTTTGTACAGTGTGGTCACTGCAGCACACAGATCGACCTCGGCTTAGCAATGCTGCCATTGTGTTACCGAGAATGTGAAGGATATGGTATCTAAGAACTGCAGCCCTTTATCTGCTCGCTTCCGTAATCAATCGGCCTGTTTCCTGCTCGCCAGCACTGACCGGCATGTGACTGGGCCTCCCGCACTTAACCATTAAACATATCTGTGGTCTGAGGCTCTTTTCCACAGTGGAGGGCAGAGAAGGGATCTGTTCCCAGAGGAAGGAGCATTGGGGAGCATCTCACTCCCTGCTTCCAAAATACCCCGTGGCTTCATGCCCCTAAACAATAACCATGACTGATTATGTTTTCTTTGTGTTTTGGGAGATGCCGGAGTAAAATGCAGTAAATTTCGCCTTGATAGCCCTGGAAAGGCAGCCCTTTCAGAAAGACGATTAAGAATCGGAGAGCTTTGCCTTTAGTAGGGCTTCTTGTTTTACTGTAACTGACACAACAACAGCACAAACGGATTTCCAAATCACCCCATGTGTTACGTTTCATAACCTGTTTGATGATGTTGGCGTGTTTGAACAGGAGTGGCATATGAGTCGCGATGGCGTGATGAGCATCGTGGCCACGGTGAGATCGTGGTGGCAGCAGCGACTGTGCACCGCGACTTTACTCCAGGAGACGCTCTTGTGTTAGCTGCATGCTCACCGCGGCCCCCTGATTGCGTCTGGTGTGCGTGGGGGCTCTCGATTCCCCACCTGCCTGCAGGTGCCAGTGGCTCTGCTCTGAAACTCTGATTTGTAGGTGAGTGTGTGTGGAGAGGAACAGACTCACATTTGGAAAGGAAACAGCAGTTTCTTAAGCGATGCGACGGCTTCAGAAGTTATGGCCAATTACCAAGGGCGGAGCCTCCACCCAAAGTCCAGAGCTGCTCGCACGGGTGGTCAGCGGAGCGCCCTGTCCCCCCTCCCCCCCCCGGGCTTGTTTTGGCAGCACTGCCTTGTTATCCGGTTAAACATTATCGCAATTTGATGTCTCAGCCTGTCAGTTTCGGGCTGGTCTTTTTTTCCATTATTGTTACTGTTTTCAGTTTATACTGACAGACGAGTCCTTTCTAGAGCAGACTCAGATGCATTTCTGGTGAATTAACTCATTTTTTGTCACAATGCACAAAACTGGTTTTGGGTTACGTATGAAATAGAAAATACTGGAGCAGAAGTCTTGTGTTACCAAACAACATTAACTTGTTTAATAACGTATAAGATCTTCATATTGCAGACAGATCTTGGATTTAGTTTTTCATATTCCTATATTTGTTTCCAGCACTGTTTCCATTTTATGAAAAGTGCCGATGTAATTAATTTGCTTATTGGTCTTGCTTTATATAATGTATATAGAGCAACATTTTCACTCGCATTTCTGCATGCAGAGGTCTTTCCTCGCCGCTGGGCCAGGGTGGTTGCGTTTGTCTGATTACCAGTTAATCTAGTAGGTAAACACTGTGCAGGCATGCCACTCTGCACGGGAACCCCGATCATTACGCTTCCTGCACGAACATATCTCACGGTAAATATAAGAACTGATTTCTGGATATTGGTTCAGACATTTTTATTTTGCATTTTCGTTAGCCTGTTGAACGATAGCTGGAAAGTTTTCAGTTTAAATAATTTGAATTCTATTTTTTGCCTTATGCGTAAGGTAAAGGGATTTTTTTAACAGTTATTGACAAAGTGTGCTTGCCCTGCTTGGTAGGAAGCCCTACCGCTAACGGCTGGTTTCTGGTGGTCCCGAGTTTCCACATTTAAATTAGCCCCCTGTTCTCAGAGCTTATCAAGCATTTCTACTGTGACGATGTACAGAAACCAGACACACAAAGTTGGATCTTTGTAACATCCTTCCAGCTCATGCGGGCATGTGACTCTTGTGATGTCACTAATCGCTTTAGTGATACCGGGAGGTGCTCGCCGGAGTCTGTGCATTCACGCCGGGAGGTTCTGCTCGCAGTGGTTTTGACGGGCTCGCGTTGGAGCTGCCGCTGGAGCGCACAAGTGTAAGTTTGCAAACAGCTCATATGTATCGAACCTTCCTGCATCCATCTGTAACCTGTTTCAGCAATGGAAATTGTAAAGAGATGCAACATGGATTCAGTCAGCTTAAAGTATGACGATGATTTGTCCTAGATGATGAAATGTGATCAGTAAGAATCCCAGCAGAATGAAAATGAATTTTAAAGTGTAAAGTTTAACTAAAGTTGATGATGTTCTTGTTTTTATATATATATATATATATATATTGTTGTGTGTTTCACATAGATTTATAAAAAACAAGGATGGGGGGTAATCAGAGGGATCCCTAAAGGAATGTTTCTGTGTAACATAAGTGCAGAGAGCCGTGTCTATGAGCATCTGTGGCCCCCCGCCCTCTGTGCGTGCGGTCAGCACGCCACGATTAGCTGCCTGGGGGGCGGCCCACCCCTGCTGTGCACTGCTGGACAGACCGGCAGTGTGTCTGTGAGCCAGGCTTCTCCGCATCCGACACCCGCGTCTTTATAGGGGGAAAGATATTCTGTGAGGAGGAACCCCAGCCGTGGGAGCATCTAGGAGCCTCTGGCCAAAATGTTGCTGTTGAGGAGTTGAGGAGATGAATGCCCATGTGCTGATGTAGCTTGGATGTACGTGCTCAGTGTGGAGCCAGTGCGATCCATCACTAATCGTGAAATGAGGATGGAGATGCTCTGTGATCGCCGGGCCGGTCTGCGCCTGCAGCCGCGTGTGAGCTCCTCTCGCTCCATCATCAGTGCCCTGAATTTTCCATGTTGGCTGAACTCTCTCTCTCTCTCTCTCTCTCTCACTCTGTCTCGCTTTAATCTCTCTCTCCCGCTGTTTAATTGATTCATTTTGACGCTGCTTATCGAGGCTTCTGTTTCAAAAACGGTTGAACTGAATTACAAGCTGCTTTGAAGTGGTACCTTTTGCTTGTGTTGTTCTTTAAAGCTCCCTATGCTGTTTTTTCCATCTCGCTTTAGGCTGTCCAGCTGCACTGTTAACAGACGCGTCCGGCTGTGCAAACGCAGCCGGCTGTGCAAACGCAGCCACGTGGGCCTTCCCTCAACCTCACTCTTCTCCCACATGGTGTTTCATTTTTGTTGTTAATAATAATGGTGATAATAATACTCATGAATGTTGCACCTTTGCATGTATGTTAGTGAACGTGCAGGGACAGCCGGCATTATAGGGTGGGGAGGAAACCCAACAGACACACGTTAAATTTTCATTTCACCCCCTGTCAGATTTCTGTCTGTGAGTTTATAAGGTGCTGAGGCAGATTGTCTAAATGAGCCGTTTTAAGGAATTGAAGGAAATCCCCACGGGATATTTGTGGATATTCAGCTTATTCTGAAAGCCGCGTCCGTCCGGTTTTGGTTGGTTTACTGACAGCATGTGGGGGTGGGGGGTGTGTGTATGGGGGCGTTTCTACGCTGAGATTTGTGGGAACAGAGGGCAGCTAGAAGAACAGGTTGAGCCAGGCGATGGAGGAGAGTCACGCTTTAATGACGTTAGGTGTGGCTGTGGGAACAAAGCTCTGCTGCAGTGAAGGACTTGTGTTCCTCTGCTCTGCCAGTTTACCCTGCATTTGTCAGCGAGCTGCTCAGTACTGCACTGTCCTCAGTGTCATGGCCACCTCTGTTTCATGCAACTCCAGCACAGGGAGGTTGGACTGTTAGTCCCCTGGCCCCATCGCGTTCCTGTCCCTCCCTCTGCCCCCTGGCCCCATCGCGTTCCTGTCCCTCCCTCAGCCCCCTGGCCCCGCCGCGTCCCTGTCCCTCCCTCTGCCCCCTGGCCCCACCGCGTCCCTGTCCCTCCCTCGGCACCCTGGCCCCATCGCGTCCCTGTCCCTCCCTCGGCACCCTGGCCCCACCGCGTCCCTGTCCCTCCCTCGGCCCCCTGGCCCCACCGCGTCCCTGTCCCTCCCTCGGCACCCTGGCCCCACCGCGTCCCTGTCCCTCCCTCGGCACCCTG
>JAODUD010000008.1:21699663-21714002 GCA_026784285.1 Stomatorhinus walkeri | reverse complement strand
GCGGGGGGTCATGGGGGGGTCTTGTGACTCTAAACGGAGAAATGGGGCTAAATGAATCCCAGCCAGAGCTCTACCTAAAAGCAGCAGTGCAGCCCCTTCCCCGGATTCTGTGATTGCCTGCGACCAGCGTGCCTTGTATGCATTACTGCCTCTTTCAATGCAGCAGCATTCAGACATGCGTTAAGAGGACTGAGTTAACAGGAGCCAGTCTTTGAGGAGGAGGAGGGAAGGAGGGTGGGAGAAAGAGGGAGGGAGAGAGAGGGGGGGGGGCAGCAGCTGGGCTGAGCTGCTCTCCGAGGCAGCGGGCTGGAGTTGCAGCTTGGAGCTCCGTGCTCCACGCCAGATGCTTAGCGGCCCGTGCCGTCGCAGGAAGTGGGCGTGAGCGGCGGAGTCTCCGGGTCGCCGCACTCCGTCCTCCAACTGCAGCCACTGGGAAGCAGAGCTCGACTTGGGGAGACTTGGGCACAATGGCCCGGCGGCATGGAGGGCCACATTGATTTTTACAAGCATTTCACTTGGCTTAAAAAGGTATGTGGGTTTGCGCACTTTCTTACTGCAACATCGCTTCCTTCATTGGGTCCTGAACTACAAAACAGTACTGAAACTCCATCACGGGAGAGGGGGAAGGGGTTCTGATCATGCATAGAGTCCCCGTTTAACATAAACCATGGGTCTGTTTACTAACCATGAGATAAACAGAGGCATCTGATAGAGAAATGCTGGATGGATGGATGGTTGGATGGATGGATGGTTTTTATTAATTGCATACCAGCCTTTGGATTGCATGTGGCAGATTCAAGCTGGTTTTTGAAGTGTAGTTTAATGATGTGGAGCTTCTGTGCTGAGGTTCTGCTCTGCTCTCTGTACCTGAGCACCAGTGTTGGCGAGTAACTAATTACATATAATGGCATTACATAATTTAATTACAAAGAAAATGTCATTGTAATCCCTTACAATTACTAGAGATAGAAGTATAATTAAATTAGTTACTTATGGACATATTCATGATTAAAATTTTAGTTACATCATAAGATTGTATGCAAAACCTTGTTAATATCTTTAATATCAGTATTTTTATTGCCTTTCGTGTTTTTCTTATGCAAAACATCGTCCTTTATTATTTCCCTCGACAGCCGATAGTTTGAAACTATTCGATGCTTCTGATTGATTATCCTGTCGCGTCTACACTTACAGCACCAATTCTGCTAATTAACTTGCCTGAGCAGTCTATGTTTCTGTTGCAGGCAATGGCAGAAAAGTACGGAAGAGGATTAGGGCCACCATGAAAATATTATTTGAATTTTGACTTTAATGTCCGAATCCTGACTTTTTTTCTCAGAATTCTGAGTTTAGAAAAAACTCAGACATTAGACATTAAAGTCAGAATTTTGAGAAAAAAGTCAGAATTCGGACATTAAATTCAGAATTCAAATAATATTTTCAGCCTTATCACTCTGCTAACCCATTTTATTTTACAGTGCTTCGAAGACACTATTTCAGACTACTCTGTGATTTTTGATAGAAAAATTGATTTAAATTGATTTTAAGTGATTACACAATCAGCTGAAATTTCATAACCTGTCTGATGCAAGAATGGTTCAGATCAGAAGTAAAATGGAACCATTTATTTTTGCAAGTATATAAAATGTTTGTATCATAATGTAATCCTGAAGCTTCACGGAGTGGTCAAATCACTCGTAGTTTATCTTGTTTATTATGAACACACATTACAATTTAATAACTGTAGGTAACTTTTCACATTTTTTTTCACAATTTATTTTGACATTTTAGATATATATAGACTAGGTTTTCCTGAGTATGAAGTGAGGATCTATCCTTACCCGTTGTTTAAAATCATTATTAGGCCTATATGGTATGTATGGTATGTTTGGTATCTTTATTAAATTGATCAATTATAATCATGTTAATTCATGTATTGAAAGGAGTTTGACAGTAATCAGTGTTTAGTACTGCTGTAAGTTAAGCACTACCAGGTTACAAAATGCTTAACAGTTGAGAATATTCATGCATAATTTAGAAAAGTAATCAAAAAGTAATCGAATGTAATTAGTTACATTACATTCATTTAGTAATTGAAATAGTTACACTACTATTGCGTTTTAAATGGAATACCTTGTAATTGTAACAAATTACATTTCCAAAGTAATCTTCCCAACACTGCTGAGCACCAGTCAGTAAGTGGTTTGGAGGTGAAGGCAGATGCCGTTGGAGTGGCAGGGCAGCCAGGCAGAAAGTAAGACTAAGAGGACGGGACAGGTGCTGGACTGCTTCACACAAACCCCAGCCTCTCACAAATAACTACAGCATCTTCTCATCCCCAGATGAAGTCTAACGTCTGACTGCAACAGGGGTTAATGTGAAGTGAGCAGACGCAGGCGGCTGGTTTTTATTACCGCTCCTGTCCTTTGACTGACTAATAACCATGACATAAGACAAATGTGACTTTTCAGGTCTTGAATATAGTTTTTCTCCTTCTAAATGCGTCTCTTAAAGCACAACCACTAAACGTCTTTGGAAATCTCATGGCTAGTGGGTCTGCTGGACATCAGCCTCTGCGGCAGCTGTTAGTTTGCCTCATCGTGCCCGGGCAGAGGACTGGAAATTTCATTTATTCCTTTAAAAAGGAGGCTTGTTTTAACAGTGGAGGTTTTCAGGGATAATTCCTGCCGGTGTGCTGTGTATTAGTAATATCGCGACTCTGGAGACCTTCGTTACATTCCATCTAAATTCCAGTACTTAAAACCTGCAGTCAATGCCCTTTGGCTGCACTGTATGCTGAAACCATGGCAACGGTAATGGTCAAGGTTAAGTGACCGCTTACCCTGAAGACTTGCTTGGACCAGGTTCCGTTAAGGTCTTAAGTGCCATCACAGCCCCGAATTTAGTACGATGTTAATGTGCCGCTAAAACCCTTGCAGTGAGAGAGTGCCCAACCCCCTACAGCAATCGAGATCCCCCCCCCAGGCAGCTCAGGTCACATATGACACCCCGGGAAATCTACTCACAGTTTGAGTGCTGCTGTGGTTGCGATTAAGACGGCCCATGATCCTTGTGAACTACAGGTCCCCTTTACCCAATCAGTGGGCTGGAGAAAGTTCCAGATCTCTGCACATTCATCTCTGCGAGTTTGTAAGTGTCCTCGCCTTTTTAACATTTGTTTCTGCATTTCATTTTTATAGAACTGGACCCACCTTACGAATCTGGTCACTAATCGCATTTGATTAGGTGTGTGTGTCTTTGTCTGTGTGTCTTTGTCTGTGTGTCTCTGTCTGTCTCTCTGTGTCTGTCTGTTTCTCTCTGTATGTGTGTGTTTCTGTCTGCGTATATCTGTCACCATGTCTGTCTGTCAGTCTGTCCCTTCGTGTGTGTCTCTGTATGCATGTGCATGTGTTTCTCTGTCTGCGTATGTCTCTCTCCGTGTTTCTCTGTCTGCGTATGTCTCTCTCCATGTTTCTCTGTCTGCGTATGTCTGTTTCCGTGTCTCTGTCCGTGTCTGTTTGTGTGTCTGTCTTGTTATCTGAATCTCTCTGTACGCATGCATTTCTCTGTTTGCATATGTCCGTCTCCATGTCTCTCTGTCTGGGTCCCTTTGTACACCTGCGTTTCTGTCTGCATATATCAATCTGCATGTCTCTGTCTCTGCGTCTGCCTTTTAAATTCCTGCAGAATACCTTCCCTGCACTGTTAGCTGTACTTTTTTGGGAACACTTTGCATGACTTGATATCATTTATCTCTGTCCTTGGTGGTGTTAGTAGAGTTGCCACTCATCCTGTATATATAAAAAAACCTGTACATGACGGGATTGATCCCCAAAGTGCTCATGATTGAGGCCACCCTCCCCGCTCTGTGAATGTTATCATGGGAGACCCCCCCCCCCCCAGGGCGCCAGGAGTAGCATCCTGTATTTTTTGGATTGACAGTGGCAGCCCTACGTGTTAGGCATGTCTTTAACCGATAAAAATGTCTTAATGTTTCACCCTTAAATAGATATAAACCTGTAATATTATAACTGTAATATTATAACTACATCCATTTGGACACATCATGCTTACAGTCATCTGGCAATAAAACCAAACACATTCAGTGACTTGAGCTCTATGCTTCAGCATCTGATAAAAATTTGTTTATGAAGATGGAAATTCAAAAGATGTGTATTTACATAAAACTGAATATTAATCCCAGCGTTTCAGTTTAACAGTTCACTTTCACCATCTGTTTTAAATTTCCCTTTACAGTTTTGCAATCCACTGATGTCTTAGAGCTGCCTGTTAAGGTGGACTAACCCTTTTCAGTAAATACAGGTAGCATGTACAGCATCCTGCAGCATCCTCAACGGATCCCATTGGTTTTTACTTGAAAAAATGACGTTCCCCATCAAAGCTCCCAAAAGTCCAGAAATGCCGGGTCTTTTTCTCTAACAAGAAGGCTGGACTCCAGGCTCCAGATATCTAGAGTGAACCATAAAAATCTTTACAGAGGATCATATCTTTGGTGTCCATAACAGCGTTAAGATGATATGATTTCCTACATGGACATGAGTACAGTATCTTCAAAGTGCAAAGAGCTGATTTTTATTTGTGTTTTTTAGCTAAAAAGCTTCACATGATAAACTTTATAGTGCATTGCTCATTTCATGCTGATACAGGTTATTTTAGGATTAAGACAGAAAATGAATGTGTCCTGTATGACTGCCGCTTCACTGACGGTCCCTATAGTGATGTGTCTGGTATGACTGTCGTTTCGCTGACGGTCCCTATAGTGATGTGTCTGGTATGACTGCCGTTTCACTGATGGTCTCTATAGTGATGTGTCTGGTATGACTGTAGTTTTGCTGACGGTCGCTATAGTGATGTGTCTGGTATGACTGTCGTTTCGCTGATGTTCCCTATAGTGATGTGTCTGGTATGACTGCCGTTTCGCTGATGTTCCCTATAGTGATGTGTCTGGTATGACTGCCGTTTCGCTGATGTTCGCTATAGTGATGTGTCTGGTATGACTGTCGTTTTGTTGATGTTCCCTATAGTGATGTGTCTGGTATGACTGCCGTTTCGCTGACGGTCCCTATAGTGATGTGTCTGGTATGACTGCCGTTTCACTGACGGTCTCTATAGTGATGTGTCTGGTATGACTGCTGTTTCGCTGACGGTCCTTATAGTGATGTGTCTGGTATGACTGCCGTTTCGCTGACGGTCCCTATAGTGATGTGTCTGGTATGACTGTCGTTTCGCTGATGGTCCCTATAGTGATGTGTCTGTTATGACTGCCGTTTCGCTGACGATCCCTATAGTGATGTGTCTGGTATGACTGCCGTTTCGCTGACGGTCCCTATAGTGATGTGTCTGCTATGACTGCCGTTTCACTGACGGTCCCTATAGTGATGTGTCTGGTATGACTGCCATTTCGCTGACGGTCCCTGTGCTATAAAACATGTAAATAATATCCCAGGTGAGCAGTGCTCGTTGCTAACACTAACATCACTACAGACTGCTTTCCAGACCTTCGCTTATTTGTCTGGCTCCCTCCTGTCCTTGGTGACCTCATGTCCCCAGAGAGGTTGGCTTCTGTCCACTTTGTTCTCTCTATGCTGACTGGCTCTCCTCCTCTTACCTCCTCACAGGGAAACGTTCAAACCCCGGTGAGCAATGAAGGCTACCAAGAACGTCTGTCACGCTTAGAGGGGGACAAGGAGTCCCTTGTGTTGCAGGTGAGCTGGTATCTACTCCCAGGGACATGCTGCGGTGTCCTTCAGCTACTGGGGGGGCTGGGTAGGGGAGGTGGGGGCAAGTGTCTGTCCTCCTTTAATGGTGTTGATCACTTTAATTAACAGCGAGCCGTAACACTGCAGGGTCCCATGATGCCTTGCCCAATATAGCCAGGTGATGCGTATCCCAGCCTTCTCACAGTCATGTGATTGCAGGAAGGGACTGGAGGCCTGCTTTTTTACCGCCTGCGGCATTCCCGGCATTCCTACCTGCCACAGCTATAATTATGAAGCTGGTGTGTAAGGCTGCACTCGGCCAGGGTGAAACTCACTCCGTGCCGTTCCTGTTTGTGTGTGTGACGTGTGACAGGTCCAGTTTCACAGGGTGTCAGGTGCAGGTACAGTGTGGTAAGGCATGGCTGTAGGTCGTGTGTGTGTGTGTGTGTGTGTGTGTTTCGGGTTGCGTGCTGCGTTGGGGCGGTTTGTCCAGCACCTTTTGCAATCGTGTCCTGGCTTGTTGGACTTGGCCCGTCTCCAGGCCGCTTTCCCAGAGACGGTGGCACATTCCCTGCTCCAAGTACCTGGCCAATCAGTTGCATTTCACCCTCACTAAACAGTTTTGCTTTGCCCCAAGTCCTGCCTGCCTTCCACAAGGTTAAAGTTTTACGCGGCGGTGAAGTCCTGCTCCCATCTGCTTCCTGGTATAGTGACGCGTTTCGAGGGAGGGGCCCTGGGCACAGTGTGTCAGAGGGGTGTGCCCGTGGAGTTTGTACCTTCCCCAGGTGGGGGCGGAGTGTCACGCACTGACGGAGCGTGTGTTTCTGGCCGGGCAGGTCAGTGTGCTCACAGATCAGGTGGAGGCGCAGGGAGAGAAGATCAGGGACCTGGAGAGTAACCTGGAGGAGCACCAGCACAAGCTCGACTCCACTGAGGAGATGCTGCAGCAGGTAAGGAGTCTGTGCTGCGTGTTGTCATGGGGTTTGGATGTGGGCACAACTGGGCAAGTGTGTCTGTAGCTGTACTCTCATGACACATACGATTCCCACACACTCAGCGGGCATTACCAGAGGAAACAGCCACAAACTCTCACTTCCGCACACATGGCTCTGACTCTGACTGTGACTCCCGCACACTCGGCTGTGACTGTGACTGTGACTCCCACACATTTGGCTCTGACTCTGACTGTGACTCCTGCACACACAGCTCTGATGCTAACCCTGATACCGTCACTGACTTACAGCTGGTTTCACTTTGCCGTCTCCACGCACCGAGGGTTTGATTTCGCTGTGAATGTTGTCGAGAGTTTGGCAGCCGATTCTTTTCCGGGGCACGTCACACATACTCTGGCATTCTCGTGTGGAAAGTGTACTCCTGTCACCTCCGCTTGTGGAGCGTACCCGTTTTCCGCTCTCCGCTCTGATACAGCGACCTACACACAAACACAAGCCGCATTCTCGGGAGGGGTAGCCACTCTGCTTAATCTGATTAAGTTCAGCTCGTGGCCACATCCAAAGGGCAGGTTACACAACACAGCAGGACAGCAGGTGACCTGATGCCATGTGACCACAGGTCACATGACGCTGGGTCACGGTGCAGAGTTTTCATTGTTTTTTTCTTTCCTTTGTGAAACGCTGAGGTCCCCCAGGCCCAGATCTAATGCTGCTTCATGCTGTCTTTGCCCTGGATATTTTCATGTGTTTTTACATCCATTTTCAAGCCATTTTTGTTCTGATTTCTGTGGATGAAACTGGCAGGGGTGCTGTGAGTGAAACACATAGAATTAGGAAGTAATTGTGCTTATAAATCCTCATAAATCTGTAGTAAACCACACAACACAGTATCATAAAGCTCCGTCTGGCCTTTCCTGTGGGAAGTGAGTGTGCAGAGTGATGTTAACGGGTGAATGAGGCCATTCAGCCTTGAGGTGCCTATCAGCTGACAGACTCAGTCCCACATACTGGACCCTTTAAATTCTGTGCTCAGGCCCGGTACTTTGGCCTCAACATTTTCACCTGTGATGAAACCCGAGCGTGTGCAGGATTGCCCCGCCCCAGTGGGCAGGAGAACGGATCACTATACTGCTCTCCCTGGGGGACTGGAGGTACTTTAGCTGCCCATTTCGCTTTTAGGGTCGCTTTCATGGGCTTCCTGTGTCCCAGCATGCCTTGCTGCCTGGAGTTTTGTTTATTGTTTTCAGCATTATAATTTGCATGAAGTTGCCGGGGGGGGGCTTCTGAGACAGCATTCAGTCTTCAACCCGGCCTGGTGAGAATTTGGCCTCTGTCACACCTTTAATTGTTCTGGGCACACCTTGCATTCAGATTCAGGGTTTCCGGCTCGGAATGCAAAGCACAGTACAGAGCGGCAAAGCCGCGTAAAATGCGGCAGCCAAAGGCAGCTGTGCCATGGGAGAGTGTCGGCTCGGGGCCTTGAAACGTGAGAGCGTCAAGGTACACAGCTGCCGAGTGAGCCAGGGCGCTACAGCGCCCCCCGGAGCCTGACGAAACGGAACGGCAGCCGCTCAGCACCCGCTTTCAAGCTCTCTTTCTAGCTGCTCGGGTCCCTTCGTGCGAGGACCCGCCTCGGGCCACGGTTTAGCCGTCTCACGTCTTGCCTGACTGAAGTGTCGGTGGGTCCCGTCCAAAGTGAAACCATGATCCGTAACCATGCCAACAGTCTGCTGTAACTCACACGGTGTAATTATGAGTTTTCCACATTTTCCCTGCAGCTCTCATTTTGCTGCCGACCTGCAGTCAGAACTTTCCATTTGCGTTTTTTTTTCCAAAAGCTGGGATAGCATGGCTTCGCAACGCACATTGTTTGTTTTGTGAGTCTTCACGCAGCAGTCGGCATCGTCGCGATTACGGACGGCTTATCTCTGCGCTGTTGCTCCTTTGAAGGTTATCACCAAAACCTCTGACAGGCCCGTGGTTTGTAAACAAACAAGCACAAAGGAGAGAAAGCCCCCGTTTGGTCGGAGGAACAAGGGTTTCACTCTCTAGTCTTGTTTTCCTCTGAAAACACAAGCTGAATCCTGCCTGCCGCTCATGTGCTCGCTGCCGACAGAGCAAATAAAAATAGAGTGCATAGCAGGATATATTTAGGAGAAGTAGATCCTCACTAAACTTTGGTTTAGGGGCTGCTACTGTTGCTGGAACGGGACGGCGTCTCGAGCTTCTTATGTATCCGTGTGTCTGTCCCTGTGTGTGTCCCTGTGTCCGTCCCTGTGTCCGTCCCCGTGCGTCCCTGTGTCTGTCCCCGTGCGCCCCCCACAGGAGCTCCTGAGACGAACTTCGCTGGAGACACAGAAATTGGATCTTATGGATGAGGTTTCCTACCTGAAGCTGAAGCTGGTGGGCATGGAGGAGCGGCAACAGGGCAATCGAGAGGACAAGCAGCAGAAAGCGGAGGTACGCGCTGAAGAGCGGGCCTGGGACGGGGCGGGGGCCAGCGCCCTCACAGCCAGGGCGGTGACTTACCCCGACAGCTGCCAGAAGCTGAACCTCCACAGATAGGAGACTCGGTACTTAGTGTGGATGGAAAAGGTTTGCTGGTTGGGTGTCATCAGACACTCAAATACTGACAGTACGGTTCTGTTAGACTGGGCACCATGATGCTGGGAGAGCAGTTTACCACATCAAATGTGGGAACACAGACTTACAGGCCAAATAGCTTTAGCGTCCTGTACAAACACAGCGTTGCCTAACAAAAGAGACTCGTGAAATATACTTTTGGGGGGGGGGGTGGCTGGTTAAATGTTCAGGGGAGTTTGCAAAGCTTGTGTTTATCTATTTAGGGTCAGTGTGGTGTTTCTGTAGGCCAGGGGGTAAGTGGGGGGCAAATGACCATGTTGTACGTAGATCAAACAGACCCCACCAGACTTTTTTCAGATAACAGATAATACCCCCCTTCCCCAGTGAGACCCCTTGTAAACACCCGGCACTCTGTACTGTCACCCTGGTCTGTAATGACCAAGAGCACTTTCGGGGGGTGGGGGGTGTTCAGTGCTTCAAAAGATGCGTGCAAATATTTGGATGCATGTTCCTCTGTTTTACAGTTCAAATGGTGAATAGTTAAAAGAGGGAGCTTTTAGCTGCACAGCTGGGAATTTCTTTGCGACTTTGGTCCGTTTGCCGAGTGAGGACAGGTTAGAAAAACAAGCCAGAAGTGGAACAGTCACTGGGAAACACTATGGCCAGCTGCCGGGGGGGGTATCGCCGCCTTACACCTTTCAGATAGGCAGTTTATAGCTCTGGGCTGATCACCTCGCTCTTCAAAGGGCGACACGAGGACCCCCGTCCACCTCAAAGCATTGTGCTGACTTAGAAATGCATCCTTAGCAGCTGCTCTGGTGACTCTCCCTCTCTCTCTTTCACTCTCTCCGTCTCTCTGTCTCTCCCTCTCTCCTGCTTCCCTTTCTCCCTTATCTCTCCCTCTCTGTCTCTCCCTCTTCCCCTTCACTCTTTCTCCCTTCTCTCTCTGTCTTTCCCTCTCTCCTTCATTCTCTCTCCATCTTCTCCCTCTCCCCACCTCTCTCTCTCTGTCTCCCCCCGTCTCTCCCTCTTCTCCCTCTCCCCACCTCTCTCTCTCTGTCTCCCCCCATCTCTCCCTCTTCTCCCTCTCCCCACCTCTCTCTCTCTGTCTCCCCCCAGTGTTGTTTTCTGAAGACCCCTTTGACCTTATCTCTGCCTCACTGAATGTGTGGCTGTCATATGACCCCAGCATGAGTCGCTGTCTTATTTACACAGCCGTCACTTACTGCCACGGACACCAGAGAGACTCTTTAGGGTGTGATAGCGAAGGTGGACGTTGTGCAGTGCTGGTGGGCCTGAGAGTGTTTCACATGATGTCTGGGAGTCAGGTTTTGCCCTCGTGGCCCTGTGAGGTGGAGGGGCAGTGGTGGTAGCAGCTCTATGATTCGCTGAGGCGTTAATGTTCCTGTTTGTCTGTGTGTTGGGTCAACAAGCAACTGCCATAACCCGTCCTGGGATGTGGAATGGCAGAAATGCTCTTTGAGCTCAGGGATGCTTTCACTGAGGTCGTCTCCCAGCCTGGGTCCCCCCAGACATGGATGGGAATCAGTGCCATTTGAAAAACAGGAATACGGGTAGGAAAGAGGCTGCATGACCGCCAGACGCCATGGTCTCCTTCCAGAAGGCGCTGGGCTCTCTCAGCCATTCTTTTTCTTTTTTCTCTCATGCTCGGGGTGAGGAGAGTGCCCCCCAGGAGAGTGCCCCCCAGGAGAGTGTCTTGGGCAAACTAACACTCACGTACCTGGCGGACTGCAGCCAGTCCTTAAACATTCTGTGGTCCAGAGCAGGAAAGGGCACAGTGCTGCCAAGAGCGCCCCCTCTGGTCACACGCCCACCCCCATCAGGTACTCTGTAGCTCCGCTCCTCCCGTGCAGCACTCCTCTCATGCACTCGCCTCTCTGTTTGTGTTTCCCTCTCTCCCCTCCTCCTCCCAGTGTGTAGTCAATCTGATTAGCGAGCTCCAGGAGCAGATGTGTAAGTTTCAGCAGGAGATCAGTACCAGAATCCAGGAGAAGCAGGCCCTGGAGGGCCAGGCTGGCCGTAGCGCCGAGGGGCCCCAAGCGCGGTCGGTCCAAGGCCCGTGCAGCACACCTGCTGAGGACCCCAGTCAAAATAGTGGCGAGAACGTATGCTCCCCGTCCTGCACGGCCGCCGCGGGCGCTAACACTAACCGCTGACCCCAAGGGGGCCCTGTCGGGGTGCCGTCGTGTGGCTCTGAGGGTCACTAATCCCGCGTGGTCATCACTCTGGGTGCCATGGCTCTGCATAGAGTGTCTGCATGGGTGCTTCTTCTGGGTTTGTGTCATTTTCCTCTTCCTCCTCCAAGCTGGATTTTACTGGTCCGTCACTTATCATCGGACACCAGTTCAAGCATCCAAATTTCGAGCCCACGCCGTATGTGTGTCAGTCGTTAACAGACACGGCCGCCAGCAGCTGCCACTCCAGGGCACAGGCCCACACCCGTAACCGCGGCGGTGGCCATATTGGTTCAGGCTCTGAAGTGGCCGCACTGCTGGAAAACGGTGTCCATGAGAATTTCACAAACTGTCTTTGCCTTCCTGTTTTCCCAACTTCCTCTAGTAAAAATAAACCTTGTACTGGTAGCCATGTGTAAAAATACTGTTTTATCATGGTAAATAGTAGGATCATTTTTAACTGCATTTTGAGGAAATGAACATGATAAAACGGTGTCATGATGTAGTTCCCTACAAAAAGAGCTAAAGTGTCCTCTTATTTGCATGCGTCCTGCGGCAGATTTAAACATCATCTCAGGGACATTATCAGAGCGGCAATGCTGATTCTCATTCACGTCTCTGACATGAACAGGGCCTCTTGCAGGAGCTCAGGCATCTGAAGAGTAAAGTGGATGAGCTGGAAGGGGAGAAATGCCAGTATGAGAGGAAACTGAAGTCCACCAAGGTAAAGAGGTTCAGCCGCCATCGTAACGCTTAATCCCTGCTGCCATAACTAACCAGCCATTGCAGCATCTCTGTTTGTCATATAGACACTTGGCTTGATGATCTAATTGTTGAGGCTTTTGCGTTTTGGTTTTGGGCATGTCTTGGGGGGGGGCACCATTTAGATTCTCCTAAGTGCAATAATTTTACTTTTCAAACTTTGTGACCATGTGCTGCCCTGCAGGACGGAACACAGCATCATTTCTAGGCCTGTTGTCGCTTTAGCTGACTGGCTGGCCGTAAGCCCCCTGAGGGCGTCACACCCTCAACAGGGCAGCCTGAGGGGCTGCTGGCGCCCCCTACTGGCCTCGCGGCCTTAATGTAGACGGTCTAGCGTCTCTCTGGTCAGGAGCCCTTCCTTCTCCTGACAGCCCCATGGCCTCTCCCCTCGAAAATGCTCCCGTTTCCCAACCAAACAGCACCTTCCATGTGTACGGTCACTAGGGTTGGCCTTGGCGTGACCGTCTGCGGTGGTATGAACGCCCCTGGGCCACGCTTCTGGTTCCACACCCGGCGCTCCTGGTTCCACACCCGGCGCTCCTGGTGGCTTCAGCTTGCAGTCACTACTCTCATTTTCCACTTTTACACTGATAGGTTACAGATGTTCTTGCTTTTTTCATTAGTTATGGGTTGATATATATATATATATATATATTGAGTTTCCCATTTCATTTTTCATGCTTGCATATTTACCTATGCAACGTGTATTTTGGAAAAAATGAAGAGATCACTCTATATTTTTAAACAAATCTGCATTTTTAAATCCTGGTTTAAATCCTGGTTTGCAGAATACTATGCTGAGCAGCAGGTTGCTTCTAGGTACAACATTTCTAAGACAGCAGTACACAAGAATAAGCAGGAGACACTGGGAACAACCAGAAACCAGCCAGGCAGAGGGCGGAAGCGAATTTCTACATTTTTGACATTTTTTTTATGAATCGAAGGGTGACAACAAGTGACATTCAAAAGGAATGGGAAACATTAGGTGCAGGTGTGAAGGGCACTGCTAGGACAAGTTCATATCAGGCTCTTAGAAGCAGGATTGAAGTCCCATAAAGCCAGGAAGAAGCCCTTCATTAATGAGAAAGAATACAACCAGGCTGGAGTTTGCAAAATATATATATTTTTTCACAGATGCACACCCTTAAATTGAGAAATGAGTGAAACAAAAAATTGTGCTGCGGCCTCTTCATTTTTTACATGGCTGTATGTGTTTATATCTGTTTCTAAATGCGTGTGTGCATGTTGTGTTTATGTATGTTTGTTACATGTGTCAGTTGATATTCATGTGATCATCTTTTGAGTGCTTCTCTCAGTAACAGAGCTCCCTCTCTCTCCCTCTCTCTCTCTCTCTCTCTAACCCTCTCTCCGTCTCTGTTTCTCTAAACCCTCCCCCGCCCCCCCCGCAGGCTGAGATCTTAAACCTTCAGCAGCTCCTGGCAGCAAAAGATGCCGAAATCGAGGTTCTGCAGAATCAGCTTCTGTCCCGGGTCCCAGCATCTGACGACAATGCGGAGAGAGGTACTGTCAAGCTGGGCGCAGGAGCCTGAGACAGTCACATGCAGGTGGGCCGCGGAGGGGGCCAAGTGGCCACTGCTGCCCCAGCACCAGTCTGGGTGCCTCTCAGTATGCATACTTGACCATACTTGTGTTCTTGCGTACACTCTTCAGCTGCCAAAGACCACGTCCAATACTAAGAACAGTAAAAATCCCCTGCTCCTGATCCCCCACCCCCCCCCAATGCTGTCATCACTATGCAATACCCCACCTACCCTCCAGGAAAAGGCTGAAAGGCGCTTTAGTCACCATCCCCACTGTCATCAGTTATTTGTCACGCTGTGTCATCAAGCCCGGCACCGTGTCCCTCCTGTCATGCCCTGTCCATCAGCCCGAGGGGGAATGGGGGAGGACATTAACCACAGTAGGTGGATGCCTGTGCTCATGACTAGTGTAACCCCCCCCACCCTCCCACATGCTAATGGTACTTTACATTCCAGTCACTGGGTGTGGGCGGGGGCTAGCAACTAGCTAGAAACATCGCCAGTGAGTCCAATATAAGGCCTTAAGTTCCAAATTTTGGATGCTTACTTGTACCGGATATGAGAGCTTTAGCAATCCAGCACGTC